>PVJX010002944.1:0-27166 GCA_004027295.1 Dolichotis patagonum
GGGGCTACGGGCCCAAACACACCTGGCCCAGATGCCGATCTCCAGGCAGTTCCCTGAGGATGGAGGGCGTGCTTACCAGTCCCAAAGAGTCGCGCCGAGATGCAGGTCCACGCAGACTTTCAATCCAAACAGCTCAGGCCACTGTACGGTCCGGGAGTTTCGGGTCCCAAACGGACCCATGACCCTTTTTTAATATCAAATGTTACTTAGTTTGAATAACCAGTAATAGCCTTTCCTAATTAAAGTGAAAGAACATGGGATTAGAACTGGACAAATGTAGGTCTTAATTCCAGCTTTGATGTTTACCCAGTAGATTGTGAGTGCTAGTTCTACAAGATTTTTGAAGTGTGGTCTTTTTATAAGTTAAATGGAGGTTAATAATTCTTTCAGGAGTTGTTGAAAGTTTGTATAAATATAAAATATACAGTTGAAAAACTTGCAAATGGTAGACACTAAATAAATCTCAGCTACTTGCACTATTGTGGTTAGTATTTTTAGTCAACAAATTAACAAAAAATCTAAGTAAGAGAGTCTTGTGATAGGGTCTACTTATTCTATTTTCAGGAACCACGATATGGCCAGAAGCCTAGGGTAAGAGTACAGTGACCTTCTTGATGGTCTGGTCTGGCAGAATCTGTGGCTGGTGGTCAGAGACAATCCAAGGAGCTTGTTCAAGGAGAGAACATGACCCTTCCTGTTTTGAAGCTTGTGTGTTTCTGAGTCTGGAAAACAGAATGTTAAACCCTGAAGGTTGCACTTGGCTGCTCTGTGGCTGGCAGTATGCCAAAAATGAATGTTTTGGACTATGTCATAAAGGCTGTGAGTATAATTTAGATAGCATCAGACACACAGAGAGAAAGAAGTCAGAGTCTCATGAGTTAGGGAGATGAAATGATTGGTCTGCAGTCTGAGTTCTACCATAAACAGAACCACATGGGAAAATGTAAATAAAGAATGCATGAAAAGAGAAACTTTAATCAAAGAATGATGAAAAAAACTGTAGGAATCAGAGGCAATCTGTCCACCAGCTAAAGGATGGTCTCGAGCTAACGGATGTACTGACATGATTAAACAGAGAAAAAGAAAAGGCAGAGAAATGGGGAGTCCTCTGTCCAAAATTTATGCATGGGAGAAATAGAAATATTTAAAGATGATCCAATAGAGAGGAAAAAAAATAAAAAAAGAAGGCATGGAAAAGCATAGTCACCAAGTCTGCTTTGCTTAAGATAGCTTAATGAGAAAAGCACTCACATACAGAAAATTCATTATATCAATGGTCTGACACACTTGTAATACAGGCCAAACAGAAAGCCACCATTTGACTTCCAGTACTTAGTAGAACCAAGAATTCTTCATTCCTGTTATGTGCATCTTTAGGGTTGTTATCAAAGGTACCATTCCTGAGGTGAAAGTGAGTGAGTTGGGATTTGCAATACAGGAGGCAAGGCTGATTTGTGGGAAATATGCACAGGTTACCAATAGTCCAGAAAATGATAGAAACATAAATACAGTTTTACTGGTTTGACAGTAATTTCATAAAAGTATCTCCTTAGAATTAATCAAGATGATAAACCATTCAGGAAAACTATCACTTCTATGAAGTTTCTAAGGATGACCAATCAGCCTTACTTATCTGCAGTCATCAGAGAAACATACATTAAATTGTAAAAATATACTAAAATGGCTTAATTTAAAATATGACACAATCCACACTCCAGATGTGAGTTAGAACCTACTTACACCTACCAGAGCAGATGAAGGCAGAGTTGTGGACAAGAGTAACCACAGAGGTGCTCTGGGTGCAGCAGGAGACAGCAGCTAGTGACCAGCTGTGTGCACATCCAGTGCATAACTATCTGAGTATTATGAGTTCCAGTTTCCATCCCATAGTGGACTAGACCTCCTAATGTTTTCCCTGGGCTTTTCCAGACTCGACCTGTGGTTGAGTTAGACTGAGAGGGGGGAGGGTAACTTAACCAGAGCTGATTTTTATTCCCTCAGGGGTGTGATGACCTTTACATTTGGAAGGGAGCAAAAAACATTAGTGTAGCAACAGTGCTTAAAATGTGACCCAATAATATGATATTCAAAGACTTGTAGTAATGGATTATTACATTTTATACTGATTGTGTATATAAGTAAATCCTGTCTGAATGATCCTGTTCTTTTAAGAATCAAAACTAGTCTAATTTTCCATAAAATATAGTGGCCTTTTATGACTGTTTAACGTAAACATCTATGATAGTTCCAATGAATTTATCCCCTGTGTAATTGCAAAGTCCTTAACTTTGAGTTAACCACAGGGTTATTTGGGGGGGGTGAGTGTGATTTAGTCAAGTGATTATTTAAAAGAAATGGAAACTTGAAGGAGATTCTTGTGCTGGTCTTGAAGGTGTAAATTGCCATACTGCGGACAGGTCAAATGGCAGAGAACCATTGGGGGCCTTTAGTTAATGGCCAACAAAACAACAGAGTTTGCTGTCTTGAAAGTACGTGAAACCAAATACTGGTAACAACTTCAGAGAGTTTAGGAGAGAATTCTGAGCTCCACATGAGTCTCCAACTCTAATCTAGTTGACATCTAGATTTCAACTTTGAAAGATAGCAGGCAAGGGACCAATTACAACTGGGTTTGAGTCTTCTGAAACTGAAAGAGAAGAAGTGGATGCTGTGGTTAAATTGTTAAATATGTAGTAGTTTGCCACATGACATTAGAAAACAAATTTACTATTGCACACATTTTACAACAAATTTTAGATCTAGTAGTATTTTAAGGCAATTGGGAAATTGAGTATAAATTCTTGGTTTCATGGCTTTTGATTTGGTCTTTAAAGTTGAATGAGGGATTATGCTTTACCTAATCAAATTCTTTAATTAAACAGTAATTCTGAAACCTGACCACAACTACAGTTGTTTTCTTTTATTCTATTTTCATGATATGGCCAGAAGCCTAGGATAAGAGAACAGTGCCCTTCTTGAATTTCTTAAAAAATAATTTCAGGGAGTTTATTTCAGCTACTTTCTTTAAAAGCTTTTGTTCCAACATTTGTGGAAGAAATTTCATAGATCGTGTGTTTTATGTTTGTTAAATACCAGAGCACATTTCCAAGTTACTTGGCTTTGTTAGATACTGGACATTTTGGAATACTTTATATGATGTTAAAGACCTTTTGCAATACCTTTTATTCACCAAACCTGTGTAAATCAGAATTAATGGAAAGCTAAAAAGAATAAGATATGTACCTCCTCTTGATGCACAAGTAGAGCAGAACTACTTCCAACTAGATCTTAGATATTTCAAAGAGGCATTGAAGTCAGTGAAATTGATTAATATTTGCCTAAGAAGGAAGATGAATTCCTAATCTTTTTTGTCTTTGAACCTCTTGGTTTTTCTGTACACTGCCTGTTGTTAGTGCTTATTTATACTTTACGAGATTTTGAAGTCATCACATCTCTCAGTCTAAAATTTATATTTTTCAAAAGTACTATAGCAGATAAAATTGTACTCAGTTTAAATCTTTTTGGATGATTCAGAAGGGAAATGCACTAGTGATATAATAGAGACTCTTTTCTTTTAAACTAGGTTACTGTGACTTTAATTTAAAACTTTTGTTTTTATAAAGTATGCAGCAATAAGCGCGGCTTTGCGATGACCAAGGTAATGGTTCATTATCTAGTGTAGATGTTGCTCCCCTCGGGTGGGCGTACTCACTCTTGTTTTATTTTCCTGCCACTTTGATAAGGGATTGTGAGCCAATTTTTTCACCTCCATTATGTGACATGCTTTTCTCTTTTGTAAATGTCCACTGGTTATAAGGCACATGGATTCAATGCCCTTCAAAATGATTTTATCCCTTTTTTTACTTCAAAGTAAATGTTTGAAATAAGAGAGGAGAACAAAAATTTTTAAACTAGTGAGGGCGGGATTGCATATGATTGAGTTCAATGAGCTGACAGTTGATTAGCTCTGATGTTTCTGTGCATTTGGGGAAAATTGTAGTGTTTTGCATTACTTAGATGATTTGCTGTTTTAAGTGAACAATAGGAAAATGTCTTTGAAAAATATTGTCTCTTTGCTTCTGTTGTCTTAGACTTTTAATCAACACATGAAAGACTGCTTTATAATTTTATAAGCAGCAAGGGTCTTTAAAGGAAGTTGATTAAAATTTCTCTCACTTCTTTTCTCCTCATATTTTTTTGTCTGCAATAGCTCTCAGAAATGGAATTTGGTTGAAGTAGCCAGTGGCCTCCTTTTATTTGGAGTTTAAAACACTTCTGCTTGCAAATATTTTGCATAGTTATATAGAGTCTGACGTTTGGTCATGTGATGCCTTTGTCATTAGTTGGACTGCATGTTGAAGTTTAATGGAGTTTGGTGTCATTAATAATGGTTTGAAAAGATGCCTTAGTTACCTCTTTACGTTGATTGTGGTTGTCTTCTTTATAGATTCAGCAGTAACTATGTTGTATGCTTTTTGTGTCCTGGAATTTTCCTTTTGTAAGCTTATCTTTTTTATTTTTGATATTTTGTTGTTGATAGTGATTCTAATTTGGCATAAAAATACAGGAAATTAGCTTTCTTGTTTTTAATCTTGAAGAAGATTATTTATAATGTTTTATACATTCCTTTCCCAACATGTTGTGCGTAAACAGTCCGGATGCTTCAAAGGTTGCTGTTTCTCCTTTACAGAGAATAGTGCTATCTGGGGTCATATCTAAGTGCATTCTGCTCTGGCAAGGTTCTTCCTTTTTTTGGAGTTTAGACCACTTTTATTTGTAAATATTTTGCAAAATTATATACAGCCAGATGTTTGGTCATGTGAATCTTTTCTTAGAACTGTTAGATGCTAAGTTACTCCTTATTCTTGAGTGGGCTTCTTCCTTTGTTTGTGGTTATTTTGCTTGTCTTGAACTCAGCCATGTTTAAACATGCCTGGCATCTGAGTCACCCCAGGCTTTGGCCAGCATTCTAATCAAATGACTTCGGTACAGCAGATGTTTCACTGCTCTGCACTACATACATTTTACTAGATTTCTTTTCCTGAGATAGACCAGAATGGCAAAGCCTGGTCCTACCCCTCTTAATGTATGACCCTAAGTAGGTTACTTGGGCTTCACTTTCCTATCTGTAAAATGTTTGTTATATAATTCTCAGGGTTCTAGGAAAGATTAAATAAGATTAATTAAAATATATAATGTAATAGATACTATATGTTGTATATATTTATATATTTATATAGTATATGTAGATTATTCTTAATGTATAAGCCCTCAAGTATATGTTATCTTCAGAAGGGCATGTATTTTCATTTGTCTATATATTTATAAAAATAACTATGAGCATTATATACAACTTTATAGAAATTGCCAGATGTATGAATAAATGTAGGTTATCATCTGCTCTGGCTCTCTTGTTACAATACTTGTAAAATAATTACAATGTAGTGGTTTCTGTGAGTAGATCTATAAAAATGGATTTATTTATAATACCACTGCTGCAGTTTGGATCTGGTATATCCCCTAAAAGATATATGGTGAAATCTTGGTCCCCAGCCCATTGAGCTTATATATATATATATATATATATATATATATATATATATATATATGCATGTATGAAGCCTTTGGGGCATATATATATATGCATATATATATGCATGTATGAAGCCTTTGGGGCATATATATATGCATATATACATATATATATGCATGTATGAAGCCTTTGGGGCATATATATATGCATATATACATATATATATGCATGTATGAAGCCTTTGGGGCATATATATATATATATATATATATGCATGTATGAAGCCTTTGGGGCATGGGGACTAGTGGAGGGAAGTTAGGTCCATGAGGGTATGTCCTGAAAGGGGTAACAGACTTGAGGTCCTTCTTGCCTTCCTTTTGGCTTTCCAGTGCTGTGTGGTGAACAGCTGTGCTTCAACATGTGCTCCTGCTATGATCTGTACTGGCATAGACCCCAAACAGCAGAACCAAGCAAACATGGAGTGAAAACATGAGCTTAAAAAAAACCTTTCCTCTGTAGTTGATTATCGCAGGTATTTTGTCACAGTCACAAAAAGCTGATAAACACAACCATGCTTTTCTATCATATGAATATTGAAGATACATGTTTTAATCAAAAAAGAGAGAAAGGTCTGTATTTATTTTTTTAAAAAGGCAAAGATCTAGATTGATGGTTATTCTTCTGAACATGCTACTTGTCCTTTTTAAGAACAGTAAATTGTAATCATTAACTATAAACACATGAATGGAGAATGAATGCCAATCCTTCAACTAAGTAAACAGTGAAATACCAAATGAAATACTAACTTCAATAAACAGCAAAGTACCAATTATAAGCTCAAGTTTTACCATGCTGGATTACACTTAGTCTTACAGAATCCTGAGAATTCCTTATGTGTTTACTGATTATTTACAAATATGTATGTGTTATACTCCAGGGCATTTACTTTCAAAATGAATGAGAACTAAGGAATCCTTTGAAAGCACAGTATCACAGGCTTTCTGTGGAAGGGAGGAAGAAGTCTGAAGAGACAAAATGACTTGAGGGGAAAGAGAGACAGATTTGTTTTTTGAAACAGTACCTCAAGATGGAGCGTGTGGGTTGAAGCAGGAGAGGAGGTGACATCTAGTCTAGTGTTCTGTCAGTGGGTGGAACAGACGTGCACCTTCCCGTTATCCAGGTAGAGAGCGTGGCTGTGGGCTTTTCTTTGATGCCCAGGTGACAAGTCAAATTTGACAGAAGGCACTTTGGGAAGATGTGGACTGTGCTGGAGGAATACAAGGATACAAAAAAGAATTTTCCCCCTTTGACCAGAAAACTAGAAAGTGTCTTGAAAATTGCAACTTGGAGATCTGTGAAGCAGATTGTTTCAAGCACCAGCCAGCCAAGAGCTGTTAATTTCTGCTCTCAGGATGACTTCAGAGTGTGTCTGGTGATTGAAAAACTAATTAAAATACTTAAACTTTTGAAAAATACATTAATTCAATGTATTTGAATGTAAACTTGTTAAAGTGATGAAAGAGTATGGTTCTTTTAAGTTTCCTTTTAGACAAAAGAGATAAAGTCATACAAATTTGAAAAAGATGTCTCTGCCATGCCAAACCTAGGGATAACATTTGTTTATTTATGCAAAGAAAACAATGGAATACTTCATTTCTGCCACATTCAAGGCTGAGCTGAAGATAAACTACATATGTCTAGAGAGAGTATCTTCTGTGAAATGTTTTTCAGTAGCAGAATCTTAAAGCATCATATTTCATTATTTATAAGCTACCAAGGAGGACTCACAGTGTATTACTCATCCATTTCCACCTGCCAGCTATACTGTCTTGCCAATCATAGTAATCTGTAAAGATAGGTACTCAATCAAATAGTAGGCCAATACAGAGCAGAAAAAAGGCAAAAATAGAACAGTTAACCATTTAGCCATTCCAAACCAACAGCTTAGTTTTTTAAAAAAATTTTTAAAAATTTTATTTAAAGAGAAAAAAAAGCAAAACAAAAAAGGGTAGAAATAATACAGAATTTCAAAAACAACAGTAATAAATCACTAGCTGATAAATTACATACTGTCCTCCTAGAAATAGTTGTTCATGTTACAAAATTAAAACATATAAAGTGGACATTAAAACAGTGAGGCTGCAAACAGTTCTGTTCAGTGATTCAACAAAAACGTAGTAATACGGTTATCAATCCTACACACTTAACCATACATGCAGTTATATCCTTTAGAGCACTTTCTTTTCCTCCTTTTGCTTTTTCAGTCCATTATCTGTTTAGTTATATCATGTTTCAGCTTGCTCAGTACCTTACTGATCTGTTTTGTTGTTGTTATTTCCTTTTTAATCACCTTATATAATTCTATTGTTTTGTTTTTGAGTTTCTCCTCATCCATGCCCCGTGGATCAGCTTTGGTGGAGTTGGGAGTTTTTGGAGGTATTTTGTTACCTTGTTTTCTCATCTTCTATTTTTTTATTTAATTTTTTATTAACTTGGAGGTAGTAATATAAAACAGAACAGGATGGAATAAAGCCAATTGAGACAGTGTAGTGAAATTGGTACAGAACTTCACAGCAGGTTACCAGGATAACAGTAATAGGTTCCACTGTATATCTCGTTATCTTTACAATAGTTGTTCTTTCAATCAGGTATAGAAAAATCAAAAGAAATACAGAACTTATAAAAACAGAATATTGAATAGAGCAATACCATTAATCAGGACAAAGTAAAATGGCAATAAAAATATTTGCCTTCAAAGAGATAGTAGAAGGAAAAACCCCCTTATTTGCTATATTACATATGGTCAACCTCCCGAGAGATGGTCAGATCTCTGGCTCCCGCTTGCTAATGGGGAGGGGAAGGGGAAAGATGGCATGTTTGATTCTCAGCCCATGCGCCGGTAGGCTGACAGCCACTTACCAGGGTGGCAGGGATGCTTGTTTTCCCAGCGCCCTAAGTTCAAACATGGCGCAGATCTCAGGAAGCGCTATTGCTTCTTGCCCTGGAGTGGCCGCAGCTTGGACAGCTTAGTTTTTGTGATGAAGAAAAGGAGTGTAAATATTCAGAAGAAAAAGTGTATGAAAGAGGAGAGTGTCCCTCATTTGTGTTACAGTGGTCAAAACAAGACATGTAGTGCACCCTCCTGTTTTTTTAGCCCTGCTTTCCCCTAGAGTAATAAACACTGGGAACAACCTGTTATCATGGTTTCTGTCAGTGGCCTCCAAGCCTCATGCCTTTGCATTATGCATTTGTAATTTGTTCATTGTCTAGCACTTGGATCGGGGGTGTGAGTGCTACACCAGCCTAGGGGTGGAGAAAAGATGTGATGTAATGGCAGGAAGAAGATGTGTTTCCCTTTCTTGCCAGTTTCTGCCTTGCTGTTTGCAGCCACCATGAACTGCAACCCTGCCATGCCACCCTACCTTGGAACCAACTGAGTATGGACTGAAACCTCCAAAAACTGTAAGAAATAAACCTTTCCTTTCCCAACTTTGGGCATCAGGTATTTTGTCTCAGCGATGAGTAAAAAGTAACTAAGACACCTGTGTAGGTTTTCCTACTTGTTAATGTAAGAAGAGGTGCCAACATTGGTATTTTTAGGACTCCTAGCCACGTCATGGTTGTTGGACTTTCATGGCTCTTTGTCCCACATAGGAAATAAAAGAGATGATTGGAATAAACTCTGCCTCCAGAAATTGATGAGATGCCTATTGCCTATCTTTACCCACTTGATAGAACATGAAGTGTTATAGTTTTGTTCTATTCCCTAGTGTCAGAAATGAGACATGTTAAAGACTGTCTAGTTTCTAGCCAGCATTTATGTTGGCCTTCATTGTTGCTGGTAATTCTTAGAATTTCCATTTTTGGAATATATTTTCTTGTTGTCTGACAAATGTTTTTGTCTATATTCAAGATTTCTCAAAAGTAAACCTGGGCAATTTTGTGAATCTTCTCTAAAACATATTCATGAAATTCTATTGAACATTTTCACGTTTGTCCTGACTATGACTTTTGGTTGACTAGATGCAATTAAAGCACAAGAGAATACTCAAAAAATGAATTTTCAATAGTCCTATTTTCATTTCCCTCAGATTAATAATTGTATTAAAAAGTCACATAATTCCAATTAATTTTGGACACCAAAATAAATACACATAAGCACTTATTCCACTCTGACGGTGAAAAAAGCTATCTAAAATTTGTTATAACCAGGTTGAGAAAATGGCTGAATAGTGATGAGCAACAAAATTCAGCTCTCTGGTACCCAGAACTCAGGCACCTCAAAAATAACAACCTGATGTAAAGAAAAAATAAAGAAATAGACCTCTGAGAATTTGAAGGGAGCTGACAGGAAAACTAGAAACTACAGAAAAGCTGAAGAAATGGCCCACAATAGAACAGGGTAAAACACTCTAGAAAAGTTCACTTTGCTTTCCCGGGAGGGGAATCTGTCTCTGTAGACACAAGGTAAGACCACACGCTTTGGAGGTAGAAGGAGAGACAACAGTCCAGGATAAGAGAAACCTTTAGTGATTATAATTTGCAAAAACAGTATGGGATTTTACCCTGAAAGTGAGTTCTTCCACATGGCAGACTAGTGTCAGAGAATAAATCCACTGCAGCATCTACCATACTGCCAGAGAGTGTTTACTCAGGGGCCATTTTGAAAAGGAGTTGATGGTTTAAGTTTGAGCCATAGAATAACACAAAACAACTTCACTTAAGGGTTTCAAGTATTATGTTTCCACAGTAAGCGGGTGAGAGATAGCCATGGTAGACCATTGCAGAGAGGTTGTAAGCTAGATATAGAACCCCAGGGAAGTTTAAACTGAGGGTGGAAGGACATAGGGCCATAGTCTCTTTTGTGAGAATCCAGGCCTAGTGTTTGTGGCTTTCAGAGAAAGCTGGCTCTGAAAGTCCAGTAGTCTCCTTGAATCCTAATCTTTCTGCCTACATCTAACACAGATCATTGGTCAGAGCTTTCCCTATCTGCAAACATGAGCAAGGACACAGCTCTGCTTCACTGGTTGCCACAGTCTGGGGTGTACAGACAGAGGAACCTATGGAGCAGAGTGTGAACCTCAAAAATCCATAGGCCAGAAAGCTAGGCACAAACAACTGAGCCTTACCAGGAAAGGATAACTCATTCAAAAATACAGAGGAATTTTTTCCCCTTTTAATTACATTTCTTTTTCTTTTCTTTCTTGTTTATTCTTTTCTTTTACTTTCATCTAATTCAATTTCCTTTTCCTGTGTCTTAATTTCTCTATTTCTTCTTAGCTTCCATTGCTTAATTTTTAATCTTTCTTACTTTTGTTCTCCCATTCCCTAACTCCTCTATCCTTACTGATATAACCAATATGATTCATTAAATTTTAGGTGGTTAGTATGCTAGTAATTTTGAATTCTTTTGTATTTTTAGTGGAGTTATAGTCATGTGTACTGCATTAGGTGCACACTGTATATCAATATTCAGTTTGTCCTACTGTTTATGTATAATTATATATCTCTTTTCTATGGTTAAAAGTGGTACATTATTGACTGTTATGGTCGGTATCCATTGTTATGCTATTACTGTGGTTGATGCTATTACTGTTTAGTTGCTATTGCCAAGGTGGCATAGTTCTTATTAATTAGTTTTCTCTGTATGACAATACCTGGGCTGCCTTTATATCATTAACAATACTGCAGTCCATTCCTAAAGAGCTTAGGAACTGGAGCAATCACACTGCATCTTTCCTTCTCAAATTATCAGAGGTTGTTGGATGTTGAGACGGATGCAAAGGTTTATGAAATGAATCACTGAAAATCAGACATTAATCAAGGAGGTTTCCATGCAAGCAGCATAGTCTTTCCACTATAAGCACTTGCAAACCTCAGCATGTGTGTGTACACACACACACACACACACACAACACACACACACACACACTACCACCACCACCACCACCAAACCAAAGCAAAAGCAAAAGCAAAAACAAAAGCAAAAACACAACAAACAATAGAAATATGATAACAAGGTGTCTTATTTACTTTTTCTTGTTGTTCAGAAAAAATACCCAACACTTAAAGGAAGGAAGGTTTATTTGGCTTATAGTTTGTAAAGGCTACTGTTCATATTTTTCCAGGCCCAAGGCATGGTGGCACATCAGAGAGACATTGCAGATGAGAAGCAGTTCATGGCAGGCAAAAGACAGAAAGTGATGAACACCAACAATGGCTCTTGCTGTCCCTTATATTCTTACCCAGGCTGCCCACCCTTAGAGCTTGTGGTACTCACACTCAATCCTAGCATCACATCCTTCATCCCAGCTTCACACACATGTCAGAGCAGCCACTCTGAAAAGTCCCACCAATGACCACATGAAGCTTTGGGGGACATCTAGACACAGGTCATACAAGAAAACAAAATGTCCTCAAAGAGATATAATCATTTTCTACTGCAAACATATACCAATAAAAAAACCCCACCAAAATGTTATTATAATCTGCTAGAAATAACTTTGAACAGGCTGGGAATTTTCAAGAGCTGTTTCATTTCCTTTTAAATAATATTTATGTGTAATATATATGTATATGAATATTTTATTTGTGTTTTATTTTTATTCACTTCAATACACTCTGTGTGGATATTTGAAAATGTTCACTTTTGTTTCAAATATTTGAAGATTTCCAAGTATGTTTATTACTTTTTGAATTAAATTGAGTTAAAGTATACTGTGGTCAGAGTCATATTTTTTCTGATTTAAATTTTCTAAGTATATTCAATATGTTTTGTGTTACAGAACATGATACATTTATGTAAATGCTTTGTGTGCAGCAAAGAATATGTACTATACTCTGTTGGTGGGTAGGCTGTTCTTTTAAAAATTTGCTTCAAAAAATATAGAAAGTCTTGTCAGTTTCATGCTATCTTAGTAAGAAGTGGGAATTCTAATGCAAGTCAGTTTTGGTTGCTTAGTTGTTACTTTTATTTGCAGCTAAAAGCTACTTTATAAACACTGACTCAGAGAAAACCATGAACTTTTGAAAAGTATTTGGCAAGAAAATACATTGATTTATTTAAATGGAATTCTCACATACCTTTCCTTCACTCATAATTTGGTGGGAGGAGTATTTTACAATTAATCAGTGAAAAGTGCTATATTTAAACATATCTAGAAGTTTCCTGTGTGACACTGGTAAGGAAGGAAAGTAGACTTTTGTAACTGACTCCTTAGGAGACGCTATTGAACTCTGAGATTGTGTGGCGTGCACTCACAAACTCATCCCTCATGGGATGGCCATCTGGTGTACACGTATGTTTTATGTGGTCCCCATGATATCCTAAAAAAGATTATATGTTGCTATCATTTTAAAATGTTGAGAAAATACTGGAGCATTTAATAACAATCTAGATTTAATGAGAGTCTGGATTATCTTTAGACCTTTGTGATATTATCAATAGTTAGAGAGGCTGTCAACAAAACAAGGAAGAATGCAGTTGGGCCACGGCTGCCTCTTGCAGGTAGCGTGCACATCCATCAGTTCGCATCACTCTGTAGTCATACCCAGCCCCTTTCTCCCAAATAGATTGTGGACCTGGTGAAAAAGATGTTTGAGTTTTCTTTATTACTATATAGAGGTGACCTGTGAGTCCAAGTCCTTTCCACATTTTTTTTCTAGATTCATTATAAAATAACTGTCATGGTTTATGTTGGTGGTCCCCAGGCCCCCAGGCCTCAAGTATTTGCATTGTGCATTTGTGATTGGTTCATTGTCTAGTGCTTGGATTGGTGCTGTCAGTGCTACACCCTGCTAGGAGGCTGGGCCAGAATATGATGTAATGGCAGGAAGAAGGTGTGTCTCTCTCTTGTTGGTTCCTGCTTACTGTTTGCAGCTGCCATGAACTGTGGCCCTGCCATGCCACCCTGCCTTGGAGCCAACTGAATATGGACTAAAACCTCCAAAAACTGTAAGAAATCAACCCTTCCTTTCCCAACTTTGGGCATCAGGTATTTTGTTTCAGCGATGAGTAAAAAGTAACTAAGACAATAACCAAGAAAATCCATTGAATTCCAGTGAAATTATATGAATGAAAAATCACTAACTTTTTCTACTTAATATTTTTTTAAGGGTACGGGGTCAGAAGTATTTTTTTTTACTTTTGTCTCTACCTCCTTAGCAAATACAATCCTGTCCCTTTTTCCTCTTTAAAGTATTTATCTTTTGTCTACCATTTTAATTAAAAAGGGCCCACCATAACTTGACTTCTAATTTTTTATTACCACATATCTGCAGTATTAATGATTACAATTAGTGTGGGCATTTAGTGTATGACATAATATATTTTAATTCCTTTTCCTCTTTTTTTTTGTTTTTCATTCTCTACATTTCCTCACCCTCCCTCTCTTTCAACTCTTGGTTTGAATTCATGAAAGCATTTCTTTTTGCTTAAGTAAGATGATATCTTTTTAGCTCCCTGAGGCTGACTCTTCACAGAATCTGTACTTAAAACTTCCATATGACCTGGTGTAATGATGATTTGATCTAAGACAGTTTTCCTTGTGTGGGTAGGATTCTGCCCAATGATGTTGCAGAGCTAGGATTTTATTTCTTGCTAATGTTAAGTTTTTTGTTTATGTTAGTGATTTCTTTGTTTTGGCCCTTGCACTTCTCTAACTCTACCTCTGGTTCATCTAACTTTTAACATCATCGTGGAACTAGGAAGTAGTAAAGTTCAAGTTTTTTTTCATTTTTTTGCCTTCATGATTATTGTGTTCTTGACTTACAGGAATCTTATGGAAGGTAATGAGAATGTTGAAATTGCATATTCAAATCTCTTGACATTGCATATTCAAATCTCAATTCATAGGCATGACTTTAAGAGAATTTCATAAAAAAAGACCATCTTTTAGTCACTAAAAGCATCTTTTTGTTCTAAATTTGAAAATATAAGTGCATAAACATGTATTACATCTCTGGAATTTGGTCAGTAGCATGTAGGAAAACAAATATTAACTAACAATGAGAATTAGCTATTAGCTGAAGACAAGTAGATATTTCCTTTAACCCTTCCAACAAGCTCTAAGATACCCACTATACTTATTTCATTCTGCAGATGGTGGAACTAAGGAAGAGATGCACTACTTTGCCCAAAGACATAATCAGTCACATCTGGATTCATGATCAAGGACTGGCTCCCTGGCTCCAATATCTGGTGTTCTTCAAGCCTCCTTGAAAAAGGAATATATGTGAAAAATACAACAGATAAACCCCAGGAGCTGAAATTGTAGACAGGTAGGGAGAAGTCCTTGCAATCAGCATTTGAGCTCTGATTTAAGAAGTGGATGGCATTGATCCTGGTACCACTGAAGCTAGATGGCAGATAGCGAGGACGATGAGACGTGACGAATACTCTGGTTGTAGCCAAAACAAAAATATGTCCATTAGCCAGTTTGCATGCACACAGAACCACCCTTTAGTTATATTTATACAGCCATTACAGATTGTCAGTGTGTACACAAAAATAGGACAAAAGCCTAAACACACATACACACACACACACACACCCATAAACACTTTTAATATACATATTCTATCAATTATGTATAATTTATTGTTAGGTGTTTAGTCATGTTTTGGTTGACCTATAACATTGTAACATAAAAATAGTAGAAAATTAAAAGCAATTTCAAATATTTCTTAGGAAAAAGATGCCTGAGCTTGAAAGGTTTAAGTAACACTTGCAGAACCAGGTGAACTGCAGAGTAGCAGAATGATAGGCAGAAAAATAAACCTCCCCAATATGTCTGTAAATGGAGCTAGTAAATATGTTGCTTTATACATAGAAAGGACTTTGAAGATGTGGTTAAGGACCTTGACATTAGGGATATTATAACTTAGGTGGACCTTATGTAGTCCTAGGTTCCTTAAGAGAGCTGGAGAAGGAGATGTAATGAAAACAGAATCAGATAAATTTGACAATACTGTGCATCTTTGAAGATTCTGCTTTTAAAACAAAGAAAGGGCCATGAACCAAGGAATGTAGGTGGCCCCTAGAAGATGGAAAAGACAAAAATGTCTCTGCTGGAGTTTCTAGCAGCAATGCAGCTTTGCTCACTCCTTAATTTTGACTTGGCAAAACTCATTTAAGTTCTCTGATCCCTGAAATGATGTTTATATGTGCAAGTCACTAAGTTTGTGGTGATTTATTACCAGCAGCAGTAGGAAACTTGCAGAGTCAATATGGGTAATTGTTTAGGAAGAGCAGTTCCTGAAAACTGACTTAGAAATGGCACTCAGACATGATAGTGAAGGGCAGGGGATAGGTTGCAAGGACTCAGAAAGATTACAAATGTGACATTTACAACTGTGTTTGATTTCCATACTTCAGGATATAGTTCCTAACAGAACAAAGAGATCACATTTCAGGTTTAATTGTAGCTGTTAAAGTAGGAAAAGGATTGGAGATTGTTATGGTTTTTGTCCAGATGTGGCCCCAAAGCCTCACATGCCCATAGGTGGAGCTTTGAAGAGGCAGCTGAATGATGTGTGTGTGATTCTGGATTAAGGGGTGTGGTAACTCGATTAGTTCACTGACTGGTTTAGTATAGTTCAGGTAGTGGATGACAGGAAGCCTCACCCTGGGTGTAGGTGGCACCAATTAATAGGCTTGTACCCTGGAGGAATACATAGGAAAAGACGGAAGGCAGCCGCGCTGCTTCCTGCCTGCCTTGCTGTGGGCTGTTTCTCCTCTGCAATGTCCCCCTGCCATTCCACTCTGCCTTCAGCCTGCTGATTATGGAAGGAAAGCTCTACAAACTGGGAGCCTTTAGCTCGTGGGTGTTGGGTATTTTGTCCTGGCAACAAGAAGAGTGACTAAGACAAAACAGAGAAGACAGTAAGAGGACAGTAGCAGCAACTTTATTTCAATTAGGTTATTTGCATATGGATGTGTGTTTCACTGCTCAGGACTTGCTCTGGGATCTCTCCATGCCAGCATTCTGGGGGTCCTGCGCTTTCCACAGAACGGCTCAGAAGAGCTCAACTTCAGACTGTGTTTCTTTACATGTGCATAATGATTGATCTGTTGAATGACATCCACTTTTCAAACATTATTTCTGTTAATCCTAAGCAAGTTTGTGTAAGTGAGGTATCATCAATATCTTTTTAAAGAGAAGCTGTCGAATCAGGGAGGTTAAATGAACTTCTCAGTGTTATAGGACCAGTGAGAAGAAGAGCTAGGTCTCAGCCCCCAGCCAAAGCCTGAGTTCAGGTGCTTTTCTGTTTACCAGGCTACCTGCTGGTACTGCAAGGGCCAAAAAAGTACAGCTTTGACAGTTTTGGGTTTTGGACTAATTTTCAATAACGTGATTTAAATTAGTATCTAAATATTTCTCTTTGGATACCAGAGGTATTTCCCAATTTTCTTTTCATAAAAGGGAAAAGTTTATTTTTTCCTCCTCATTCACTTTAAAATTCACCACTTTGTATCCCTTTGCACTGCTTACATAAGTTTCTACACAATTTAAAAATCTTTTCAATGTTTTCTGTACTTTTTAAAGGATTCTGTGTGTGTATGTGTGTCTTCTTATTGTCTTCCCTAATAATCACTGCATTGTATTATTGAAAGAAAAATTTTAATATTTGGCAATTATGAGAATTCTTCATTTAAAACCTTTTCCCCCTGTAATTAGTATGTTATTACTTCATTTTGGTGAAAAAATCTATTAAAATAATTTTGACCATGTTTCATGGATGTCTTTTGCTAAGAAACGATTTCCTGTGTAGTTCTTAATAAATTTCTTTTGAAAATTACCTTGTTTAAAATTTAAGAAAAAAATGAAAGTTTTTTATTCTTTCTTTTGGAAGCAAGAAATATGAACAATTTCAAAATATATCTTTTAAGGAATGCACATTGAAGAGGAATTTTTGTAAAGTGTAAAAAAATTCTAATTGTTATTCTAATAATTAGTTACATATTTTATATGCCAAATAAGAGCATTTTTTCCTTGGTTGCTACTCTGAGTTAATTTGTGCTTGGCACTCAAGTTCAGACTTCAGTGATCCAGTAATAAGTTACATGTGGTGGAGTCCTAAGAATCTCCATTTTCAAACAATCTTGCCAGTATTATTATTACAGACTTGTTTGAGTAATAAAAACATATAGATATGGGTTCTATATATAATAATAAATAATGTAATTACAAGAGAGTTTAATATTTATATGTAAATATGTCTTATTTTTACTAGTGAGTTTTGAAGATTAAGGAAAGTCCTGAGAAAGTATAATATTTCAGCAGAATTTATAAATTTACAGTTTTATGCACTTTATATGATATATTAGGATAGAGTTTGAAGATATACTTCATGAAATCCTTTTAAATTACTTTTGAAAATATTTTCCCCCAACAATAGTTATTAAGACAAATTAAATTTGGGAGATTTTTCTCCTACACATTTAGTGTTGAAATGTACTTTTTAGTATAGTAGGGTAACTGAAATGTTGTAAGACTAGAGTAAATTTAGGTTTGACTGGGATTTTAGAAATTTGAAATTACTTCTAAAGTAATTAAAAGAATAAGATATATTTTTTGAATGTTAACATCATTGATCACAGTTTTCTTTTAATCTTTAATATAGTTAGACTATATGTAATTAGAAATAATATGTATTAGATCATTTACATACTCATTACTTTCTGTTTAAAAATGTAATCAGAAAGTGAAATGACTTTTAATAAGGAAAATTTCCAAATAATTTTATTTGTGTATTATAGGTAAAGAGTTTAACTGAATATTTTGGAAACACACTTCACTTTTGGTCAAATATGAGAAACAAAAATATCCCCGTCATGAATACTAGATTTCAGACATTTTCAACATTTTAAAAGAATTAATATTGTTGGTTACTTTTCAAGTAGAGGTTTTCATTTTAAAGTTTTTATTAGTCCACATTTTCAGTACATAATATTTATATTCATCTTAGGGAGGAGGCACATGTACTTCACATATCTTTATTCTTTTTATTCTCCTTCCCTTCCCCTACTTCTACTTCCTTACATCTCTAGATCCCCTTTCCTTATTTTCTTTTTCTTTTTTAGTTTACATTTGCAATGCATAATGATCACATGACACAGCTTACTTCTTTTTTCACTGTGTTTCTCTCTACCCTCTCTCACTTTCCATCTCTTGGTCCCCTTCCTATTTGTAAAAGATCTATCTTCATTTATCTATCTTTTATTTTGCTCTCTACTTATATTTTGAATTTCTCTTATGAGATAAACCCATATGGTATTTAAGCATGTGTATCTGATTTCTTTCTCTTAACATTAGGTTGCAAGGTACATCTGTTTTCCTAAAAATGACTAAAATTTATCTTTCTTTGTAGCAGACATATACAGACACACATTTTATTTATCCATTCATCTGTTGATGAACATATAGGCTGCTTCCAAGATTTAGCTATTATGAATTGTGCTGGTATAAACATGGAAATGCATTATCATTTTAATATGTCTTTAACCCTTTGGAATGATTCCCAGTAAGGGAACAACTAAGTTGAATGGAATTTCTAGTTTTAGTTTTTTTGAGGGCTCTCTATACTGATGTCCATAATTATAAAGATTCATTAAAAATATAAGGCAGATGGGTTTGAATTTCAAATATTCCATAGTTAGAAGTTGTGAATACAAACTAGCATAACCATTATGGAATTCAATAAGGAGATTCCTCACAAAGCTAAAATGAGAAACTCTATATGACCCAACTATCTCCTTTCTAGGTTTCTTCTCAAAAGAGGGGGAAGGGAAAGGGAAATAGGTAAATTAAAGATATGTCACATATAGGAAACTAATAATTTCAATGAATATAAATATCTGAGGTCATAAATACGAGTTAAAATTAATGATATTGACAGGAATGAAAATGGAGAGAGGCAATTTAGAGGAGGCAGCGAGGTAGAAGGGACAAGAAAGGGAATTAAAAAATCAAAATCAAAGTAAGAATTAAGATGTGTTATGCAAATGTACAAAGTCTCTACAATAGATGTAGCCATTATGTATTGCAAACACATACTAATAAAAATGCACTGTTAAAATAAAAAGAAATGAAAAAAAACCAGTTGCTGCTCATTGTCCACAAAATTAAATTTGCAACTCCTTTTCCTTACACTAGAGTTCTCCCCTACTCAGACTTCAGATTACATTTCCATTTCCCATGCACAGGAAATCACTTGCTGCCCCCTAAGTTTGCAGAACTTTCTGTTTGTCTGGCACCATCTAGAGAGTTTTGACAACAACATTAAGGGCTCATCTTGAAAGATTATAATTTATTTTGCAAGCATCTACTGGGTAGCCAGAAATGAGAATCACAATTCTGGATCAACTTTAATTTAGCTATAAGTTTGTAGTTAAGACATATCATTTTTGATTGAATTATTTCATTCTCTTTATTTACAATAACCAACACATATCATGTATATGATGAGACAAATATTACTCTAATCACCTTACACTGCTAGATCATAATCAGTTCTACCAATACCGTGGTAGATATCACTATTTTCCTTATTTTTTAAATGAGAAACCTAAAATAGAGAGAATTTAAGGACTTGACCAGTCACACCAAAATAAGTTATTCTCCTTTCTTAATTTTAACTTTCAAAACCTTCATTATATTAATTTAAGAGTACTATGTACTATGGTAGTTTGGCAATGATCTAAAGTAAATGGAACACTTCAAAAAGGAGGAGGAGGAGAAGGGGGAACAGGAGAAATTATTAAAAGCTAGACTGAAATGTCATATTGACATAAGTCATTAAGCCACAATCCTATTTCAAGGAAAGATCAGATTTCAAATTCCTGTGATTTATACAATGAAAACAACCACTGAATAAAACTTTCATTAAAAACACTGCACGCAGTGAGTGGAGAGGCTTATGTGATTTGAAGAAAAACATTACTAGTAAATTAAATTGTGAACTACCAGTAATGTTCAGACACTGATTTTATTTTTATTGCAGTACAAATTAGATTATTAAGCAGAGATCTTGTTCAGCCATGAAATGTGGATGGGCTGTTTAATATGCATGTAGATGACATTTCTAATTAAGTTTGGTGGTCATTATACAGAGTTGAATTTTGAAAAAAGGGTTAATGACTTACAATACAGTATCTTGAGCAGCACTAGAATTAGTCACTTTTAAACCGTCCCAGTAACTGAAATATTACTCATGTGGTGTTAACCAAAGGAAGCAAAGCTGGAAAAACTGCAGTCATCATTTTGTCTATTTACTGCCTTCTGGTGGGGTTATAATTCAATAATTTTTTGAAGGAAATGTAAAATATTGAGCAATTAACTTTTAAATATAATTCCACAATACCCTTCAGGCCATTTACTGAAATTAGCCTGCAAATCTGAGGCTTATCACCTGAAAGAAAAGCAAAGAGATGGGAAAAATATTTAAATTCTTGGCTTTTGACTCATATCTAGTGCAGTGGTTCTCAAGAAGGATGATTTTTGCTCATCCTGAGGGACACTGGGCCAGATCTAGAGATTCTGTTATGTATGGGTGTCTGCTGCTATTGGTAAAATGAGTGGAAGTCAGAGATGTTGCTAACCACAGGGTAGCTTTCTACAACAAAGAGCAAATGTGATACCAAATTGTAATGATGTTGAGACTAGATAACTTTGATCTAGAGATTTTTGAGATACCTGAAGTTTACACAATCTCTAAAATCTTTAATAATCTTTTTAAAAAGGCAGCTCAATTTCATTGAGTACATATAAGATAGGTGCCAGTTTTTGATTCATATATTATATAAAGTACTCATCAGAATAATGAATGCAGATAATTATTCTTTACATTTTATAATTATGACTTAAAGTAATTTACACCACTTCAGATAGTAAGTGATGGAACAAAGTTTCAATCCTTGGAGAACTAATTCCAGATTTTCTGTATCTAAACACTCTGATCTTCATCTAAGACTATCAAATGCAAGAGTCTTGATAATAGAATCAGTTTTGAAGAAAATTTAAAAATGATCTGAAGTCCTCAGAAAAAGTTTATAACATCAAAAATATTGTTGAGGATTGAATGATATTGTAAAAGCCAGTTTTCTAACTGTAAAGGAAGTAATTTTCAATTGATTTGGGAAAATAATAGAATTATGAGAAGGAGATACTGCTTAGTGATAGCATGGAGACAGACACTTTCTATAGGTACAGTGCATTTGAGAACAGAGCACACCTGTTTTACTCATCAGGTTACATATAACCTTGTGCAAATAATTTGTGCCCTAATTTGGCACAGCAGGACAGAATTTCAACTAACAACTATCATCCCTACCCCTCCACCCACCAAAGTGGGTTATCTTGGTCTCTAAGTGACATGTTAGAGTATATAGAAATTTCTAGTTATTCGAAGAAGACAATACAGGTAGTTGAAAGGGTTCTACAGATTGGAAGATTTATCATGATAATGGGCAAAGGATACTATCGGTAAATTTAAAGTAGGAGCACAGGAGCCAAACTCCATAAAAAGACCATGATTTTAACAGCAGAAGTTAGCAGGAAGAGATGTCAATGAACAAAGACTGCAATCTTATAAGGAGCACAGCTGACGCTAGGCTGATGTGAAAAATGTGCTCATTTCTTCTCAGTTGTGACATGCTAATATATCAGCCTCCTCGAAACATGGATTTAGTTCTATGGAGCTGAACAAAACAAGACAATCTTGATCTTGAGAGTTTTATACTTGAAATGACTGAGTACACACTAATTGAGATTAAATATTTCTTCAACACTGTAATGAAGACTAATGATGGGAGTCACTTGGTGAAGGAAAAGATATTATATTTTTTAATTATATGTGTTTGAAATTGAAATAGGCTACAGCTACAGATATCTATTCAAGACATATTATGGAGTTTAAGCTAATCATATTTTCAAGAGAAAGGCATCTTTTAGCTTGTAGAATTTTTCTTTATTTTATTTTTGCATAAATAATATTTTAAACATAATTTTTTACATATACCTTGTAATTGCCAGAAACTTTAGAGTTTTCTTTTTTTTACAGATAAAATCTGGACTGTGTTAATCTGCTCCTCTTCCCAACCCCAACTGTTCTTTCTCCTTCCACTGCAAGCCAGGATTCTCCTTTTTACCACAACAGATCTGTTACATTTCTGACACAAACACAACTTGCTTCTTTGCCTTGGTACCAATGCTATTATAGTCTAATGCAGCAGTGGTGAACCTGTGGCACTTGTACTATTGTGTTTTTCTTTCAAGAAAAAAAAAAGTTAATGTAGAGTTGTTTTTTCTGAACTAAAACCTCAGTATTTAGGTTTAACTGCAGTGTTTTCGCTGATAAATAAGGGGTTCTGTGTTGCAGTTTGGCACTCTGTCTTTGAAAGATTGGTCATCACTGGTCTAGGGCATCTTTCTCTTTTCTGCTTGTTTAATTACAAATAACTTTTGACAGTAATGTTAATGTCTCACATGGTTTAGGAAATGTTCTCCAAATACCTCAATTCTAATTCCTGTGAACACTTAACAAATACGACAGCAGTGTAAGCTTTGGCCTGTGGGCTATCTGGTTATATTACCAGAGTTTTTTTTTTTTTTTGAACTGTACCAAGATCTTAGTATATCTATATGTAGTTGCTCATATTTTGAATGCTGAGTTTTCACCAAACATGATTCTTTATGATTTCTAATTTGCTTCTCACAGATTCATGCAATGGGCAACTTGAAAGCTTTCTTTTCTTTTAATGTATTATTTTTGAAGTGACCCTTACTCAGGACTGACTACTACTTCTGGAATGGATTTGTATTGAAGTCTAGAAGCATGAGTTGCATCAAAGTGAATCATGACTTTTAATATTAAGAGAAAATCATCAGATTGATTGAATGCTACCTGGAAGTTTCCCTCATAGTGCAGAAGTTATTCTTGTATTATTAAACAGCCCACTCTTCCTGTTGTACAGGCTTTGTATTGACTCTGTGTGAGCAATACATAATTGAGATAATTAAAATGCAGTTGACACAAAAATGTTAATTGGGTGAATTAGTAGGAGTCCTCTTACCAAAAAAATTGGGTCATGTATTTGATCAGTTACCCAAAGTCACTAAGATATGAAATAAACAGTATTGTGTGGTGAAGACTTAACCCAAAGAGAGATCTGGGATGTACCACTGGAGGCTGAAAAATAATCTCTTGTCTCCTGAGATGTTCAGTGTGATAGGAATATCTTTCTTTGCTTGGGGAAAGGGCCTAAAGAATACGGTACTTCTACCAGGGGCTGTAGTCTAAAGGAAAGTAAAAGATTGAGTCTCTGTGGAAACTCTGGACCTCAGAGGCTGGGATGAGCCTCCCTTGGGGATAGTACTCTGAGTTGTCATATATAATACTGGTAAAGTAAAGCTTCCATGATTCCATGGGATGGCGACAAGAGAATCTCGGTGTTTAATACCTTTTTTAGACTGTTCCTTACGTATTCTTCATTTGGTTGATTCTAATCTGTACCACTTCCTGTTTGTGAGCCGTATCTTTGATTAAAACAGCTTCCAGTGAGTTTGCAATCTCATTTGGTAAATTAGTGAAACTAAGGGTAGTTTTGGAAACTACTTTTCACCATACGCAATTGCAATTGGTTTTAGTAGTAAGAATACCTTTGGGTAAATCGAATTCTCTCTGACTTTGTACTTGGCTCAATTCATTGCAGGTGCTCATTAGAAATATGTATATTCATTAAAGAGTTATTTTATAGACACACTCTGGTGGATGTATATAGTGTATAAAATAAACTATGCTTATGTTAAGTAATTGACACATGGGTATTTATTACTATGGCACAATCTAAATACCTCAACAGATGAACAAATATTTAAAATAAAATTTTGTGTCTGAATTAACACTAGACTGGGCATGCCGGGATTACAGAATGTAACCCCAGAACTCTATGAGGCAAGAGGATCACAAGTTTGAGCCCAGCCTGAGTAATTTAGTGACTTAGCAAAACTCTGTCTCAAAAACAAAAAACAGAAAACCTAAATTAAAACTAGTAGAATAAATTTATTTCTCTGAGCTTTGGTAGTCATTTGCTATGATTATGGATTTAGTGATTACAGTTCTGTGTCCTGTAATTCACATCTCATCCAGTATCTTGATTCAAT
The DNA here is from genome assembly GCA_004027295.1 of Dolichotis patagonum. NCBI lineage: Eukaryota > Metazoa > Chordata > Mammalia > Rodentia > Caviidae > Dolichotis > Dolichotis patagonum. The sequence continues at coordinate 24,697 of PVJX010002944.1, forward strand.
TTGGGCTCCTATTAAAAATATCATAGGATGAATATTTTTTAAACAACCAAAATTTATTTCTCACAGTTCTGACGGGTGGGAAATTCAAGATGAAGGTACTAGCAGATTTGGTGTGCGGTGAGCATCTGCTTCCTGGTTTAGAGATGATGTCACCCACAGCACCCTCACATGGTAGAGGACAGAGGAGGCCCACGGAGCCTGTTTGAGAAGAACATTAATTCCATTTCTAAGGGTTCCAGTCTTGGGGCCTACTGAGCTTCAAAGCTTTACCTCCAATACCCTCACCTAAAGGGTAAAGGCTTTCAACGTTTGTTTCTGGAGGACACAAATATTCATTCTATTCTGCAGGTTCACTGAAGATGGATCAGGGTCAAACACAGAGAAAGAGCTTTCTAAATTATCCCTTTTATTTTCATATTTATATGCTTCAATTTTGATGTATTATTTCATGGAAAATGTAATCAATATAACAGATATAAAATGATTTGAGGCTGAATGTAATAAACTCCATAAGCTTGCAATTCAAAGGCAATAAGAGATGTTTAGGCAAATAAAAGATAGTTTAGGATTGGAGAGTGTTCAGTAAGTATCTGCACTTAAGTTTCACATAAGAAATAGATGTGTTAATTACTAGGAAAAATTAACTAAATGGTTGGTTAGGAGAACTTCTGCACTGGTTGATTAAGAAGAGAGGTTTCAGGGTCAATACTCAGACTTCTATATAGTCCACAAACTTTAAACAGTGTACAGTGTTTTAAATTATAGCATCTGATCTGCAATTACTTTTTTAAACATTTGAGATCTGGTGTACTTCTGTTCATTGCACTGAAATTTATTATCAAGAGAAAGACTCCACAGCATAAATGAAAGGAGTTATTACTTAATTAGCAGTTTAGTATCTGACTACAGGTGGTGACAAGTTATAAGGAAATTTGCATTTTCATGTTATAAAGATAGTTTTATAATTACCAGTATATGGATAATTAAAGTGAAAGAAGCAAGCTAATTAGTACATATTTTAACAATAATTTATAGGAAAGTTATTTGATTTATTCAAGTATTTATTTTAGCTGTGCATTCTACCTCATCTGGAGAGCTACTTCATTAACCATGTTTCAAGGTCGTGTGAGCTGGGAGGTGGAATACATTCCACTGAATAAAACATTCCAGTTCCCATGAGTTCCTGGATCGATAACGGGCAATGTTTCACCGATAACGGGTGAAAGATGTATGACCCGTATTGATCCCAACGTCGTAAAATTTCATTCATGGGGCCTTATAACTGCAGCCCTATTGTTTTACAAATTGGAAGATTAAAGTTGTTTTTTAGTTTTAACTTGCTCACACACAACTGAAAAGAAAAACCACATATGTTTTATTGTCAATTCCAGCTTAGAAAATTGTTGCATGGCTGGTTATTACTCACTAAGCCTATTTGCTCCATATTTTATTGCCTTATCTTGCAAATGTTGATTTTTGTTTTGCAACTCTCCAACAACTAATTCAGAAGCTCTTCTGTAATTTGCTTTTTTTTCTTGCAGCCATAATTTGTGACTGTTTTTCTATGCCAAGAAATGTGGAGGTAGCTTGTAATAGTTGATCAATGCACTGTATACTGATCACACAGTATGTGATTATTATATAGCTATACCATAGAATTACTAGTTATTTCTCTAATAATTATACATTTATATTATAGAATAGTTTAACAATTAATCAGTTCCAATAGAAAGTAATGGTGGTAGCTTTCTGACTATACCCTGTGCTCTGATCCCTGGCTCATCTGACTGAGGGCAAGTGAGGAAGTTCTGAAATTTCACAACTATATATCTAAGAGACATCCCTTGCTGTTTACCTTGTTTAACATTCAGTGGGCCCTTTTTAGGTAAGTGTTTCCTCTGAGTGCTGTGGAATTTTCTCATATTATAGGTCTCATTACAAACAATTTTAGTTGTCCTGAAGCAAGGCCAGCAGATCGCTGTGGCTGCTGGTTTCAAAAAAGGAGCCTAAAGAGAATTCTTTCTGTGGTCTGTTGGCCATTTCAGAACTTTGGAAATGGAATAGTCAATTCATCAGAAAGAAATAGCAGGTGAATGTGGTGGACTTTAGGGGGCCTGCAGGGGAGAGACCCTGGTGCCTCGGGACCTGCACCATGCGGTTGACTCGTGGTGCCGGGAGAACAAGGAGCTCTTCCCCTCTCTGGGGGGTGGCTGAGAATGTGGCAGACTTTCGGCGGCCCGAAGGAGAGAGACCCTGGCGTGTTGGGACCTGCACAGTGTGGTTGACTCGGGGTGCTGGGACAACAAGGAACTCATCCCCTCTCTGGGGGGCAGCTGAGAGTGTGGCTGACTTTCGGCAGTCTGAAGGAGAGAGACCCTGGCACGTCAGGACCTGCACCGTATGGTTGACTTGGGGTGCTGGGAGAACAAGGAACTCTTCCCATCTCTCGGGGGCGACTGTGATCCTGCCT
>PVJX010002944.1:27266-106986 GCA_004027295.1 Dolichotis patagonum
TTTGTTGTGTTTAATTTTACTCCCTTTTAAAATAAAATAAAAAAAATTTTTAAAAAACCCAATTTTACCCATTTTCTTTCCTCCATCTTTATATGACTCCAAATAATAGTACCTTGGATTCTGTCTTTTCAGTTACTATAATTATTTCACAAATTAACCCCAAATTTAGGAGTCTTTAAAACAGCTGTTTGCTTTGTTAGGAATTTTGAAAAGACTTGGTTGAAAGTTCTCATGCTTAGGTTCTAGTGCAGTTATGGTCAGGGTTCGGGGGAATTGTGGTTATCTCAAGGCTCACTGGGCTTGATGATAAAAGGTTGACCCTTCCATAAAGTGGCAAGTGGCGTTGCTGTCTTCAGAAGCTCAGAGGGATCAATGAACTGAAGTGCCTCCATGTGGCTTCCTCATGTAGTTTTTCTTTTTTTAAACTAGATTTGTTCAATTCCCTAATCTTAAATGAGTTCAATCCACTATATGGTTTTTTATATTATACATTTGACTGTTTTGTTGCTATTATATTTTTAAGTAAAATTTCATGACTACAGAAATATCCACAGATTCTTGAAGTTGCTGGATTTTCATGAACATATACACTGTACTTACCTAGATCAAGATACAAAACATTGCCAGCACTGCAAAAGCCCGTGGTCTAGTGTCTCCTCCAGAACTGATCCTTCTATTATTCTTTGTTAAAATACCATAAATTAGTTTTTCTTCATTTTGAGTTAACATTATTGGAATCATGCAGTAACTGCTTTAAGTCTGGCTCCTATGACTTAATACTGTGTCTGTGAAAGCCAATAATGTTGTAACACTTGTTGACTTAGTTTCCTTGTTATATGATTACAATGTAAGAAACTGTCTACTTCATTGCTAATGTACATTTCTTTTATTTTTTTGAGTTGGACCAAAAGTATGTCTATAATTCAATTATTAACTCTAATATCTCATCTGTGCATTCTTTTAGATTTTTATTTACACAAGTCTTTGTTAACAATGCATTTCAGAATTATTTTATGAAGATTTTGAGAAGGAGAAAACCTTATTGTATTCATGTAGCTTGACTTCTTGCAACAGAAATATGGAGATTGTGGTTTTGCATGTAGATATATCACTAAATCCTCCTTTAGCAAGATTTTGTCATATTTTCCTGAAAAATGCATGAATAGCTGATATGTCCAAGCTTTCTGATACTATATACTTTTAAACACTGGATTTATTTTACTCAAAAATAAAAGTTTAAAAATTTTTATTGGCCACTGGAAATTTATATTTACTTTATAAATTCCCATATTCTTTGATCAGTTTTTTTGATATGTCTTGTGAATTAACATCGTATGTGATTAACAAGAACCCTGACATACCATGACTTCAATAAGCAAGGGTCAAGGTCATGACTAACATTTTCCTACAACTTTCTTAGCTTGTGGCTTCCATTTCATAGTTTTCCCCCTGCCATATGATGATCATTTATTTCCATCAGCAAAGAGGCGGGCCAGAGGCTTTATTGGCTGTGTCCCTTCCAATTTATTATCTTTGCTGGAGCTCTGTCCTGTGATCTCCTATTCTATCTTATGGTCTAGAACTAGATCGTGTAGAGCCCTATCATCCTGGTGTAGAGAATGTAACTGTAATTGGCATAATTGCTATTTTACACAAAGTCAGAGTCCTGTTTGAAAGGAAGTAAACAGAAGTGAATATTGGGTTGAGAGGTGATTAATGTTGGTTGTCAACTTGTCTAGATGGACAGTCACCTAAAAAGTGGTGAAGCATCCTTCAGGGTGTATTTATGAGGGTGTTTCCACATCTTGTATAAATCAACAAACTGAGGTGAGTGACACTTCCTACAGGCTGCATGACCTGAGAACGGACAGGAAAAAGAAGAAAGTCAGGCATGGTGCCACACTTGTATAGTCTCAGCAACTCAGGAAGTTGAAGCAGGAGAAGCTCAAATTCAAGAACAGCCCTAGAAAGTTAGCGAGACTCTGTCTTTAAAAAAAATGTCTGAGAGTGTAGCTGAGTGGTTGAGCACCTACCTAGCGTGTCTGAAGTCACAGGTTCAACCTCTAGCACCAAGAAAATATACAGAAGGAAAGGAAGCTCACATGCAGTCACATGCTAGATTCTTCTTGAATGGTACATTTGCTGTGTCCAGGATATCAGAGTCCAGGTTCTTTGGCCCTTGAATGTGGACTTAACCCATAAACTCTCCATGGGGCTTCCAGGCCTTCTTTATCTGTCTTATTTGAGACTTCCAGGTTCTTGGACTGAGCAGTCACTGGTTTCCCTGACTCTCCAGCCTATAGATGACCATTTTGGGGCCATCCAGTCTCTACTTCTGTAAGAGAATATTATATAAATAATATATGCTTATATATTCTTGGTTCTGTTCCTCTAGAGAACTCTAATACACTTAGGAGAGGCCAAGCATTCCATTCTACACCAGTTTGGTTACCTGATACCCCTATGCATTTCCTCATGGATAGAATATGTTTAATTTCATCCCAAGGCAGCCTATTATACGAAGCTCTGCTGACCTGTCAAGGGAAGTTATCTGCCTCCGACATATCCAGTAGGCATCATATCCAGTATTCATCATAGAACAATCTTAGGATTCTTTTGTAAGCACAGTTCCAATTCCAGTTCAAAAAGGGGACAAGGGTGAATGTACAACAGTTCCTTTTTCCCTGTAAATATCAGAACTTTTAGAGGACTGAAAGCAAGGACTCACTGATGTAGTGGTGAGTTAAATTCGTAGTAGTATCTTAAGTTTGTTCCATTGGAATAGTGATTCTTATGCAAGTTATTTATTGAGAGCATCCTCAATAGAAATCTGAGAGGAATTGAGAAAATTAGAGGGACAGGTTAGAAATAAGGAGAGAGAAAGCCTTCAGAGGAGCTCTCACTTAAATTTTACTCCCCTGGAGATTTGGGAGTAAAAGTGGCACCGGGGAGTTTCCCTGCTTTGAAGCAAGAGGGTGAGGCTTTCATGCTTAATCAATGGATTTTTCCTTTCTGGCTTCCCCTAGACCCAGGATTTTGTGTAAGTCTCGAGATCGCTCTGAGACAGGTGGCTCTGATAGGCAGAAAGCACGCGCTGAGGAAAGGCACAGCTGTGAGCCCTCAGCATCCGAAGTACAGCAGCTGGGCCTGATAAAGGAGGCCAGGTTATAAGATTTAGGCATGAAAAAATGATCAATGAAAGCACAAACTGTTCTTTCTGATGAACTTACAGAGATCAGTAGTATAGTTATCTATCGAGTATTCACACACACATATGTATACCTATATACAAACACTCTTTTTCCTTTTTTCTTTTCTCCTTTCCCTTATTCCAGTTGTTCTTTCCCTTTGAGCACTTTCTTTCCTTTTCATTTTCACAGTGTCTATTGTACATTTTGGGTCTTGCTACTCTTTCAGTGGTTTTTTTTACTAGGGATACAATATGATATTTACACATGTGAATTTGCTTTTAACTTGAACTATTTCTAAGATAACAATATGCAATATATTAACTAGTGTTAATTTCCTACTGTTTTTTAATGAAATTTATATAATTTCTATGTTTTTTGTTTTGTTTTTAAAATTAAAAAAAAAAAAGGGGGAGATCAGGCAGGTTCCAAGTACACTTGATAGCAAATCTGGCAAGTTTGTGTACTTCCTCTCTAGGGATTCTCCTTTGTCTTTTACTTTCCTTGGTGTCTGATTCTGCTGTTGGAGGTAAGCAGGTGGCTTCTTCTGTCCAGTTCTTCTGTTGAGTGTTCTGGAGTGGGATTATGAGGAAAAGTCTTTTCCAGGGATGTTTTGGCTTTTCAAATCACCTTTCCACAGGTGACATTTGGGGGATTTAGAGATGACTTTAAAGTATTTTGATTTTTGTTTTCAATCACTACCTTTAGCCAATGGCTCATGCTGATGCTTCTTCTCCCCTAACATATCACTTGAAGTTGACCATTTCTTTAATGAAAACATTTATCTGTCTTGTAGACACTTTACCTTGAAGATTTTCAAAGCTGAACTTACAGAAATGGAAAGTATGAAGCTGTTTTTTCTATAATTTTAATACTTTAGGCCATTTCTGTTGGCTTAGGATGAAGAAATCTTCAATAAAAATAAAAAAAATTATAGCATAGGAATTTAGATCTATGAGGGCAGTGAAATGACCAGATACCTTAGGAAAAATCAATAGAAGCATGCAGGTGTAAATTCATGCCATCTGCCCAAGTGTGATGAGGAGTAACAAGGCGATTCTTTCATTTATTTGTATTCTCTTTCACTTTTGTTTCTGATTATAAATGTAATAAATGTTTATTACCAAAGAACTGGAAAGTAAAGAAACTATAAAAAGAAAAGAAAATCCAGTATCCAGAATTAATTCACCATCCAGAAATAATAATTGTTGCACTTTAAAATTGCATATCATTCTTATATTCTATGAACACATATAATCACTTGTTTGAATGCTGTTTATTTGTTTATTTATTTATTTTTTGGTTCTGGGGATCAAACTCACAGCCTCATGCTTGCCAGGCAGGCACGTATGCCACTGAGCTAAATCCCCAGTCCTGAATGCTATTTATTGATTTATCTCTTTTATATTTAGTATAAATTACCTCATTACTAAGTGCAGTTCTGTATTTGCTGTTTTCATTTAACATTTTATAAAGACTATTTCTATATCAGTAAAATTTCTTGTAATTATCTCTTTTGATAACTGCAATGTGTCCCAATATTTGGATATGCTAATTTACCTTATTTTTTCCCCTCTTAATATGCTAGATTATTTTCAGTTTTATTTTTCTGTTTTAATTCTCTGATGAATGTCCTTTATCTATAACTTTGGTACCATATTTGATGATTGTCTTCAAATAAAGTCCTGGAAGTGAAGTTACTATTACTTGAGATTGTCTTTTCCTTTCCTACCTTTTTTCCTTTCTTACTCAGTCTGATCTGGAATTAATCAGAAAGAAAAGAGTGAGTGGATGACAACAGAACAACTTTTTTTCTTTCTATTATAGCTTTTTTTTCTCCAACAAAAAGAAAGAAAGAAAGAAAATAAAAAGAAATTCAATAACTTGTCTTTGTGAATCAAGAACTTTCACTTAGCTTCCTTTCTGAGGCTCTTCCAAACTCGTGCATCTCCACAGGCCACCTCTGCAAATTCCTCCATTGGAACATGGTAACTTTCCTGAGGGACACATAGGGCTTTGAAATGGATGGTCCCGGGGAGACCTGCTAATATGCTCTTGAGCAGTGTAAGTATTCTCCTTGATCTTTAAGGAGAATAAAATTAATTAATGCACTACTACTTATTAAATGTTTTAGCGTTACAAGCTCTAGACACCTGTTCATTTTATACAAAAGAATAAACACAGCTCTTTTTATTTTTAATATTTTCCTACATCACAAGTGGTATTTTTAAGCACAAACCAACTAGTCAGATTTTTTAGTAAAGGACTTGTTTATTAACTTAATGTAAAACCAAGTCTCAGAGCGCAGAAAAGACAAAATTTGGCTTGAATACCAAAGTGAGAATAGATATAAAAATCGGAAAAAAGGATGTGTAAAATAAGATGTTTATGATGTGTAAAATAAGATTAATTAAATAAATGAAAAGAACAATAAGACCTACATTTAAACTGGGGGTTATCAGTCTTAAAGAATCAAAATAAGCCATAAAGTCTTGGGAAAAACCAAACTCTTCAACTTGAAGCTCAGATTCTAATTTTGTTCTCTGAGTTAGTCTTCTCTCCGTCTGTCTCTGTGTGTCTATGTCTCTGGCTCTGTGTTTCTCTGCTCTGTCTCTCTGTCTCTCTCTCTCTCTTCCTTTCTCTCATTGAAAGAAATGATTCCAAGTAATTCTAATGATTAACTGAGCTTCCATATCACTGAGGAAACTGTGAAAGCTTTTGGTCTTTGGTCTTTACATTTTTTTAAATGAAAGATGCTGCTTATATTACTCATCTGAGAATGAGAATGGTCTCAGCACTCAGTGGTCAGCTTACAGTTGAATCATCTTTTCTGATAATTAAGAAGAAATTCAATAAAAACTCACACTCATACTATCTCTTTATCATTTTATTCTCTTTAAAATCTCTTTTTAGGAAACTTACCCCAAAGCATGACTCATTTTTTTGCCCATCTTCAAAAGAAAACTCTTTAATCTTTTATGTTCTGCTTTCAGGGTGAGATTTCATTGCTTTACAGAGTCACAAAACAATGATAGAAATCCTTCTACTCCACCCTTGTACAGGAATATTTCAGAATAATTGACCTCAATTTCTTTTTAAACTCTTTTGATCCCTCTTTGTTCTATTTCTAAAGGAAATTTTTCTTCTGTTGTTTATTCTTTTTTTCTGTCTCCTCACCACCTCCAGTTGTACTTAGCAGCTCTAATTTTTATGTGATCTCATTTTTATAATTTGGAATGTGATCAAAGCTATTAAAAAGGAGCAGATGCTTCCTGGCAAGTACATGTTTTGCTGTAGAAATTGTTATCATGTATTTTTACATTTCTCTAATTATTTACCACTGCGTATGTATTAAAATGGTTTGAAATAAACTGCTATTGTGTCATCTAGTTCTCTAAAAACATAGTATGTTTGAGCTACATAAAATTGCTATGTCTGAAAGTTTAAAAACACTTGAATATTGGAAAATGTAATATGATTCAACCAAATGTACTTGGTGACCTAATATAATGGGCTTTAAACAAATCAAAACAAATTTTTAGGGTTACCTAAGTGTATGAAACATAATTGATTTCAATTTGTTCATCTGCTAGAACATACTGTACTTGGCCTTTTAAAATGTATGAACCAAAATCTATAGCAAGTTGATTTCTTTTCTAAATGGAAAATATTTTAGCCTTAAATTATTTAATTTAGTATATAGTACACAAATGTGCAACTCAGATTCATATGGCTTTTATTATTCTATATTGTTTTGCATGTGTACAGTTAGTTGTGAGCATAAGTAGCTTTATAGGTAAAAAATTACTATGATTATCATTGATATAACATTATAGAATAAAGATTTTATTTAGATGTGATTACTTCATGTGTTATATTGAAAAATACTTTGTAAAATGTATTCATCTTCTTATTCAATATCTGTTGTATCTAATAGGCATTATTAATAATCAGACCAAAAAGGAAGGTTCATCTAAATACTAGAGGCTTATTTCAATAAGATCACAAATTAGTAAAATCTTATTATAGACTTGGGGACAGTCCACACAGAAGTTCCTGAACTCATAACTGTCAAGGTGAATTTATTGTTTTAATAGTTCAATGCTTCTCACTTGCCTGTATTTACACTGCTTTCCGTGTAACTACCATTAGCAGAATGGCCTGCCACTTCTGTTGATTCTAGGATTTCCATGCAATCTGTTTTGGCCAATAGAATTAGGCAGATGTGGTAGTTAGTATGCCTATTTCTACTTATGCATAATGACCACAACGACGACGACGACTACAATAACAACAAATTCCTAGAGAAGTTATTATTGATAGAGAGGAATGGTGCTCCCAGGAGAATTTAGCAGTATCGTTGCAATAACTTGGATGATTCTACTGGTGTATAATGAGTAGAGGGACAAGATATTGCTGAACATCTCTCAAGGGAAAGTGTGACTTGAGAAAAAAAGTGTACTCTAGAATATCAATAGTGTTATAGAGGAGACTCTATCTGTCATAACCAGTAAAAGGATATAATTGGGCTAGTCCTTAGGTCTTTGTGGTGGGAGTTAGGGGAAGGACATATGGAGTAAAGTTAACTTGCAAATACATGAGCAAGCACAGTCAAAGTCAACAGACACCAAGCCTGTGACTCCTGATATCTAGTAACTAATTTTTAGTTTAATAATTGAGTTTAAAGTGGATTGTTACACAGCAACAGCTAACTAATACAACTTTGCAATGAAGGAAAGCTGGATACTGGGCAGTATAGTCACAGATGGCATGCCACATTAACTAGTTACTCACCAAAAGATAATTTAATCCATTACTGGTCACTTAGGGAAACGTTTTTATGTTTTTCTGTAAATGAAAGTGCTTTTCTAAGGTTTTATATAGTGAATTTATTTGGCAACCTAAAAGATGAAGAATAATAGTATATGGGCCAGGAATTTATCTCAATGGTGTAAGTACCTGCCTGGCAAGTGCGAGGTCATGAGTTCAATCCCTAGTACAAATAAATAAATAAATAAATAAATAAATAAAGGTATATAGGCACTAAAACTTTCCTGGTCTTTAAAGCTCTTATTATAAAGCATAATATATAAAATTTAAATAATACACCTTAAGTTCCTTAAGTACAGTCATTATCATGAGCACTGTAATTATAAAAAACAAACATAGCACTTTCCCACAGTCAGCTCCCCATAGAACTGGAATATTCAAAGTACTTGTATTATTCAAGGATTTTTTGTTAGTTGATTTCTTATAATTTCGTTAGGAAGAACATCTAATTTGAAACAAGTGAATCTATTTTGAGAGTCAGAATTAAAACTTAAAATATTAATCTTTCCTTTTCTGTGTTTCTGTCCTCCCTCTCTACTTTCTTAGGTCCTGTTGGGGGAAAGAGAGGGCTATCTTTGTTTTCTTAAGCTTACATTGAAAGAGAAACAGAGGTTCAGAAAGATACAAATCCAGTCACAAGGGGGTGGGAAGGTGAGCCTTAAGCCAGAAAAGAAATGTAGACAGGCCTAATTTCTCAGAGGAGAAAGTTGAAGTTTTCTACTACAAGTGCAGGGACGCAGCCTTCAAGGGACTCATTCCTGGCTGTTCTCCAATATGTATTCCTCCTGTTTCCTGCTGACTCATTGCCACTGGGCAAACCGTACAGTTCCACAATTCTAGATACCTTAAAGTCTCATGGAATGAACAGTGGGGATGCTGAATGCCTTACTGAAGATGGAGGTGAAAAAGTATTCCTTACTTTTATAATTTCCAAGGTGGAGCTGGTGAGAATCTGTTTGGTGTTTTCCCTTTAATCAGGTACAGTTAAGGCCAAAGTAATGCTGCATTTATTTTCAAAGCTGTAGTACAAATGTAATCATGTTTCCCTTGCTATATTAATTCTATATTCTACTTTTACTTGAGACATATTACATACATATTTAATTCTAAATATTTTGAAATTTCTCATTTTTTTCTCTTTTAGTGTTTGCCGATTGCACATAAAACCAAGTTTGTGATTTTTGCCTAAAATTATGAAATCTTAGAAGTATCTTTGTCCTATATCTATAGATATACAACATTTTTGCATCATATCAATGCAGAATTTTCTGGTAACACAGTTCCCATCCATAAGCAGAAGTATGTATTATCTTTACTATTGCAGCGTTAAGCATGGTACAGCAAACAGTCCCTCTGGGATTGCCAACGATAGCCAGCTTCTGGTATTCATGTCTATTTAAAATGTTCTGCAGAAACAGGATGAAATTCACCCCAAATTTGGCTTACATGTCAAAATAGATGATACCACACATAGATCAAGAAAGCACAAGGCTTCTTAACAACAGGGTCTAAGACAGTAGGGAAAGAAGCCTTGCCCAGGGTCGTTCTAGTAGTTAGTGTGGGACTGCAGTCAGGGTTCCCACAGCATGTGGAATGAACTTTCCTCTGGCTGCAAAAGAAGGCATGCGGAAGCTTTTTTTCAATGTATCCAGATGTGGGCGGAGAAGGAAGGGTGAGGCATAGAAGCTGTTTGCAATCAAACATCCAAAATGGAGTAAGATGATTTATTACCATACCTTTGTGTAATCCCTTCTCCCTGAGTATGTATTGAATCTGTGATTTGTTTTGAACCAATAGAATAGAGAAAATGAGATTGGACATTACTATTGTGTTAATATATATATTAATATATATTACTCTTGTTAACATATATACATATATATATATTACATACATACATACACACATGTACATCACTAAGTACAGTCTACTACTACTACTCACTTTCCTCTCCTGCTCATCTGGAAGAAGCATGCTGCTATTTTCAGAGGGGCCATGTGGCAGGAAACTGAGGGCGGACTCTTAAGAATGAAGGCTTCAGTCTTCCTTGAGGACTGAATGCTGCCAACAACTTCAACCACAAGATCACGCAGGAGAACTCTGAGCCTCAGAAGAACCCCTGCCCGAAGGAAACTTTGGTTGCAGCTTGTGGGACTCTGAAGCAGGAAACCCAGTAAAGCACTTTCAGGCTCCTGATCCACAGGAATCATGTGATGATTACTTTATATTAAATTTGCAGTAAAAGGTTATGCAGTAAGAGAAAGTACACCAAGGCACAATCATTTTTCTTAGCCTTCTTTTTGTCTTTTGATGTGAGGAAAAGAAGAATGGAAGGAAAGGGGAACGACAGAGAGGGGAAAGAGAAAGGAAGGAAGGGCAAAGAAAAAATGAGAAAAGAAGAATATTATTGAAGTATATCTTTATAAATATGCAGGGGAAGAAGGGGAATGAGAAAAAAGAGAAATCAAAGTATGCTATATACAGGGACAAATTTCCTATGATGAATGTGATCATTATGTACATCTAAATTGTTCCAATAAACTTAATTAAACAAAGATGTATGATTTGCAAAAATTATTTTATAGGATTATGTGTTCATTTTTTTTGCAATTAGAAGCAAAAGTACAGGTCTTAAGTAGTGAGTTTCAGAGTGGAATATAAGGAAAAGAAATGTAAGGTTAACAGGAATTAAAAATCGAACTAGCATGGCATCAGATGTAACCTCAAGGACATCTCATTTGGGGGAGCAAAAGAGATTCCATGAAAGGGCAATCAATAGTGTGCCCTTGCTAATTGGACATAGGCCATAAAAAAGACAAAAGATGAAAGAAAATATAGACATTTTTGAAAGATGGTGATGTGGACAGTAATTATTCCAGAAACTGGCAAATCAGAGAGAAAGACTAATTCAGGGAGAAGACTGCAAAATTATTTTTACATTAAATATGCTGAATTTGAATTGACCAGAAATACAGTTGAGGTTTAGCACTGAAAGTTCGCCATTCCTAGATTCAACAGGTGCATGCTGGGTACTGTTCAGGGACCTGGTGCTTTAACAAGCCCTGTACAGACTGATGGGTGAGCCGTGTTCTCACCCTTTGAGCTGATCACATCCTTATTCTGGCAGATATGAACATGCATTAATGCAGGTTACAATTCCTGTGACAGACATAAGATCAGTGTGTTAGGAAATAAAATGTTTGAGAGAGTCCTCATCCTCCAACACTCAGCTGGGGAAGGGGGGACCGGTCACCTAAATAGAGCAGTCCATGACTACTGTCTCCCAGCGCCCTACAGGCCCCTGCAGAACTCTGGAACAGCATCTTCCTCCTCCAATGCAATTACCTGTCAGTACGTCTCTTCACTTTTTTACAAGAATGTGAGCTCCATAAGAGCCAAGCAGCCTCTTTTCTCTCACCTTTGCATTCTTGCTGCCATCATATCACATGCTCAGGAAATGCTTGTGGGATATACTACGTTTGGTAGCGGAAATGAACTGTTTAAGGTATGAATCACAAGGAGAGACAGGTTTTGTCACAGATGGAGCTGGAGTTGGAGACTGTATCTTCCAGTTCATTTTCCATAGTCTGTTTACAAACCCTGCCTGTCAGAGTCCACTGCGCGCAATGTAGTGTGTTCATTAGGTTTTTGCCTTCTCATAAAAGTGGAATTCGTGAAGTTGGCATCCTTTACAAAAGGTTATCCATTTCAGCTGCTTCAGTGTGGGCATATGTAACCTAGCATACTCCAGAGGCCCTTATGACTCAAACAATAGCTGGCCTACGGCCTTCCTGTTTGGGGTGTTGTTCCTGCTATGTCAAGTACAAAAGGTTTCAGTGTCTCCTATTGATATTTGGTGTGCGTGTGTGTGTGTGTGTGTGTGTGTGTGTGTGCACGCAGTCAGGTTACCTATTAGACATCAGAATAAAATTTGAGAAGCACATCTCATATACCATCTAGTAGTTGATAGTGCTTACCAGGGAAAATAATCACCTTTATAGACTAGAAAGTCCCTTAAGGCTCCCACTCATGTTCTTTTTTCACAGGTGGAAATTATAACTTCCAAAATTTAATGTGCCTTTTTCCCCTTAAGTCTCGAAAGACAGATCTTGTTAATAATTTTTAAAGGTTTCATTGAATTATCTTGCCACCAAAAATGTGTTTATGATTTTAGATTTATTATTGAAGATTTTTCTTTTTTATAGTTATTTTAGAGAAAAGAAGACAGAAAAATCAAGGCTCAAACAATTAAAAAAAACAACAAAAGCAAAATGACAATGACGACAACAAAAACAATGGTGATATACGATTTCAAAACAAGATGATAAGAATTTAACAATGGTTGTTGTATTGCATATTTTCTTGCTAGATTTTTCTTTTTTAATTTGTGACAACCTGTAGGGAGAGTAATATAAGGACATACTAATTTCTATGTCTATCACTAAATTATAGTTAATATGGTCCGAAAAATCACCTAACATAATAACAATTTTTTTGCAATGAATAAGATGTAGGATATTAGTACTTTTCAAAATCTACTAAGAGGGTTAATAATCCTAACCATTGATACCGAGGTGGAGAAAGACATCACAACATCCCTGTTATCTTTACAAAGGACAGTCTCTCACTGTGTCACATTCTAATGCATTGATATGCTGATGTAATATTTTCTCTATATGATTATTATAAAGAGCAAAGTGTCCACTGTCCTTTCAGAGATTGGTCCAAGCCTAGATCCTTTATTGAAAAGCCAGAAGAGTAATAAGCTGTTCTCTTATTTAGGAGAACACTGTAGTGTCTGAAAGAAGTGCTTGGAACTATTGACTTAGTTTTAATTTGTCATTCTCTCTTTATTATAAAGTGGAAGTTTTATTACAGTTATGTGTTTCCTTATGCCTTTTTGTACTGGTTATTTTAAGGGTTTATCCTTTATGTTTTGGTCTTTGATTTATGGGGACCAGATCTGGACTTGATGGAAAGACTGCATATAAGTCACAGACTTTGCACTTGAGCCTGGATACAGAAAAGAATTTGTTCTTTCTTCAAAAAAGATATGAAATTTTTTTTAGGTTTCTGTCTTTTCAAAAATACATAAAGATATTGGTCAAAGAAGTGGATTGTGATAGGTATTACGGCAGACTTCTTACTATCCTTCTCAATAAAAGAAAATCACGGTGATTTAATTTCTTTGATGAGTTCTAAGCACTGAAACTTCAGTGGGGTTCTGTTACCATGCTTCTGGTAAATAATATCTCCTATGCGGTTTCAATTTCATTACAGACTCCAGAAGTTGTAGCTCTGTTTATAATGTTTGGAAATTCTGCTATGTCTTGAGGATCAATCTAGCACAGAGAGGAAGGCAAATCAATAGACATGATAGACATGTAAATATGGTGTGCTGACATAGAGCATCTTCCTAGTACATTCTGTGTCATGAGATAATACTTTCAACTGTTCAATCCATTTTGACTTGGGGTTTCTCTTACCTGGTGACAAAAAATACTAGGACATAGGTATTTTCTCTATCCATGCACTAATTTGAGTCCCTTACTACCATGAGATCTAGTTTATTTTAATTGATCTGCTTATATCCATAGGATATACATCAGGAATAAGGTTGATTGATTTAGTATAGAAAAATATAAGGTACCAAGTTAATTTAAATTTTACAATGCAAATATTTCCTGAGATATGTTTGAGGTAATATTTAAGGTGGCATCTGTGTTTTGTCTGGCAACTTTAACAAGAATACTTGGATGATAAGTTACAGACTGATAGTTTTTGATGCCCCAGGCTATCTTGCTTCCTGGAAAAGAGACCACATATTTTATGGATGACAATAAAATAAGAAGAGTTTGATTTTCTTAGCATTCCTGTTTATGACCAGTTCAGGGAATTGAGATTATTTGTGAGTAACTTTTGTTGCAAAGAGACACAGAGTAAATATTTTGTGTCTTGCAAATCTTCTGGACACAAATCTCTTTTACAGTTACTCCTTTCTGCTATTATAGCTGCAATCTGCCCTAGGTAACATAAATAAATAAGTGTGGATATGTTGTAAAAAGTCATTTTATTTCTAAATACAGGTAGTCATCCAGATTTGACTTGTAGGCTGTAGTTTGCTAGCCTTTGATCAAGACCATCTATTACAAGCTGATGGTGAGACATTGTCTGCATTTACAATATCAAAACTTCTCTTTAGCTTTTCATTTCTGATTTATAGTACATTGTGTTAGATTGAATTGGTTCATCAAACAATTTATACATAGCTCTACTCAAAACTGTAGTAAAGCTCAGGAAAATTTTCACAGTTTTTTGTGCAGCCTGTATGACAGCACCTTGATTACATGGAACTGTCCTATTAATAAAGTGCATAAAGTGTGGAACCAGAGGAGAACAGCAGCAAATAAGTATACTAGGACTATGATAGAAGAACAAGAACCACTGTTCTAATGTCAAAGGGGTCTTGCCTCATGTACAGCAAGTGAAACCAAGAACTTTCTAGATTCAAAATAAAATTATGCAAATAAATGTCAACTGTACCAATAGTAACAAGTTTTAAGAACAGAAAAATACAAGCAAAATTTGATAATGAGTAGCATGCTTGGGTGTAAAACAGCAGAAGCAGTAAATTCTATTCATGATGAAAAGATTAATTGGGATATGTCTTGAACACAGAAAAGGTATACAGTTACATGAGAATATATATGATGAAGAGCAGGCAAAAATAATAGATATACTCAATAGAGGATAGAATTTATAAGCAGAACATACAATAAAGACTAATAGCAGAAATTGTTTCTCAACTGAAAATGACATAGTAAGAGAAATTTCTAAAAATCTTTCTTATGTACCTATCTTCAGAAGATAATTTAAGATACTTTACAAACATTCAAGTAAATTAAAGTTCAGTTCAGTGTATACTTATTTCAGATCTCTTTCCACAACATTAGTTTTCAGGAAAAAATAAAATAAAATTTAGCAGCCACAATATCTTTGCACAGCCAAATTAATTTTCACATGTGAAATATACAGTAAAATTGAGGTGGTTATTAAAATAAAAACACATATTCTATCAAGTTATCCTTGTCAAATACATGCCTATTGATTATTGAAGTTAAGAATTAAGAAGTGAGGATAAGACAGAAAGTAGGAATTTTAGAATCTAAGAATTACACATGTATATAATTTGCAATCAATATTTAAACTCAAATAAGCCAATAAATTACTTAAATAATTATGAAATTTTGTCTCACAATTAAATTTATAAGTAATTGTATGGGAATGTTTTAAAACAATATGGGTTTATGTTCTTGAATTATATTTCAAAAAACAAAGAATATGCATGGGAATGATAAATTATAGCTATGTAGATAGAAAATAAAAACCTTGAGATTCTCTTTAAATAACTCTAATGAAAATTCTACTTGTTTTATTTTAAAAATTAGATTGATAGTATTTGGGGCATTTAAAAACACAAGAATCATGAACAAAATTAAAATGTGAGCACATGTCTTTTAAATTTTTAGAGAAGTTACAAAATAAATTTAGTTCAGATAGCCAAAGAGCAAAAGTGAAAAAGAATATAAAACAAATATTCTATAAAAAAGAAATACACTAGTGATGTTCAAATCAAAATGAGATCTTTAAATCATATAATTTTTTCAAATTTTATATACATATATACAAAATATATATATATATATTTTGTACCGGGGATTGAACTCATGACCTTGTGCTTGCAGGGCAAGCACTTATGCCACTGGGCTAAATCCCCGGCTTCAAATTATATTTTAAAAGCAATATAAAACCAAAATCTGAGGAATCTTCAGTGTATTTTGGCTTAGTGTCAAAATAAAAAGTAACTTTGATTATTTCATCACACATCCTTTAATTCTGTTCTTCACTTCCCCCATCCACCCCTAATTCACCTTTTGCATTTGCTTCAGACTAGTTTCTTTTTTTGCACCAGCTTTGGCTGTGGGCGATAACAGTGTTGATAGCTGCAGTATTGTGTGGCCCATCTCCTAAAGCCTTCTATGCATTGTGTGGTTCTGAGTGTTATGTCTACTTTTTTGGTGGGAGTCAAAATATTGTAAAAACGTTGTTAAGCTAAATGTAAAATAAGATATATTAAGAGGCGGCAACATTTCATATGAATTAAAGAAACTTGGTCATATGACTTACATAATTAAAATGTATGGTACAATTTGATTGCAAATGAAGATATGGGTAGATATATTTGGCAATATGCTGTTAGGAAACAGGAGGAGCAATAGTAACATCAAATAGAATATAGAATTTTAAGCTAAAACATTATATGGGATATTTATTATATATTTATAATCAAGGGTGAAGGCTTAACAAAAATTAACTTTAATGAGTCAAACAACATATAAAATGGTATATAAATTAAATAAAAATAAAGGAACAAAAGTTAGAAATATAAAAGGAAATCAACATTGCTGTTCAAATGAATAAAAAATTTCTAAGGACACAGCATATACAAATTATAAATTACCAAAAATGTCCTTTGGTATTGTTACTGTATAGAATCTATCATAGAGTTTTAGTAGGAAGATGATAAAATGATAATAACTATTTAATTCAAATACAATCACAAATTGGTAATTATGCTCAATGGTTAGATGGTCTAAAAATATCATCATAATTACCACAACAGACTGGTAATGTAAACATCAAACATTTAAAATGTGAGTAATCTGAGATTTTGAAATGTTAAAATAACTTAGCCTAAGTCAACATACTCTTTCAAAGAAGTAGAAAGATTTTGAAATTGTATTTTTCTGATTAAAGAGCTCATGCTTTTTCTAAAATGCTGATATTGCTTATACTCAGACACTCACCCCATAGTAGGAGTAGAGTGGAAAGGAACTAGAGATGGAGATGTCTAACAACATAAACCAATGTTCCCTCATTAAAATATATAATTATGAAAAAGGCTTGCAAATCATTTACATATATATACATATATCTGTATGTATATACACATATATCTGTATATATATATATGTATATATATATATATTCATTCTAACTTTACTTTTTGCATGTGATAGAATGAGCAGTTTTTGATCTTTAAAAAAGTTAATGAACAGAATCCAATCATCTGATGTTTTGTTACATTTTGGTCCATCCCAAAAGAGGTGACTTTTCGGCTCATGGAGTTTAGTATTGCAGAAAAGTTGAGTTATACCCTGATTCATAAAGAAACACTACAAAAAGACTTTGAAATTGGAAGATACCTTCAATCTGCTTATTAACATTATTCACCAGTGATATCATTTTATAAAATCTAGCTTTGTAATGACAACTTGATAACAGTGCTTACTATAAAGACAAATGTTTATTATGGCTAGATGTCTGAAAAATAAAATATCATCAAAGTAAGTAAGCCATTATTCACTATTTTTCTGTAGGAAATTTGAAGAGAAATATGAAACAATCTATCTTAATATCAGAAATTAGCTGACATATTACCATTATTATAAATAGACTTTCAACATTTTCGTATAGTTTGTTTTATAAAATTTGCATTTTTTTCTGTTCTTATTGAGATAACTAAGGGTTTGATATTACTGTTCTTATTCCATTTAGCACAGGGAAGTGTTATGATTCTGTGGGTGCCGAATAAGTTCATAGATACTCAAACTCAAGTAAATTGACATGCATATAGCAAAGAAATGTTGTATATTGCCCTTTATTTCTTTTCCCGGTAAAAATCTTGTATTCCCTGGGCTAATTAGATGAATAATTCTGATTTCATAATCAGTTTGCAGCCTTTTCCCTATATAAACTAAGGCCTGAAATATCTTCATATCATATCAGTAAGTTTTGTTTTAAGCCTGGACTTTTAATTTAATGAAAAATATACCAACACAGAGAATGCAGCATCAAATTTTGTATTGTGGAGGTAGTCTTTTTTTTCCCAGCTAGAGTCCTCACATACTGCTTTCTGCTGTGTGTGGCTGCCCTTGTCAGAGCTGGCTGAATTAGCCAACCAGAACTACTAGCTATATATATATATATATATATATATATATATATATATATATATATATATACCTTGCCTTTCCTGTTGACTCTGTTGCAATGCAGTTAGCACTCACAGCTGTTAGATAAATGGTTTGCAAAATCAATGAAAGAATTATTGGAACAGTTAGCAGCCATCTCCCTTGATGGCTTCAAGGCTTGTTACCTTCCAAATGAAATCACCTTCTTAGCTGATCTACCCACAGCTCTTGCTCCAAAATTTTAGCGGCCAATGATCCTTATTAGCCAGTAAAGCACATCAAAGGTCAAATATCCTGGTTTGTGAGACCCATTGAGTCTTGTTCCCCTTTATAGTTACTTTCACAGTCAATTAATCAGGCGTGTATTCTGCTTAAGTACCAAATGTTTAGCATCTCTGATTTTATATAATGGAAGAGTAATTCAGAATTTATTTTCAATTTTAAAGAATACTCAATTAAGAGTTCATCTAAGGCAACAGTGTACTGTTATGATGAGATAAACTTGGATAATGAAATTTCCAGGAAAATTCTAGTTGCAAAGCAGAGAAAATGTGAGAAGTGAGTCTAATTCAATTGTTCTTTTTCTTTTAGTCTTTTCATCTTTTCTAGCACTGTGGGTCAGTACCACTGAATGAACAATGACACTGTGCATTGTATCAAAGTGACCTATACCATAGCCAATGACTTTTATGTTGGTCAAATGTAAAGCTCATGGTCTGACTTGTCAGCTAGTGAAATGACAAAACTTGTCACATCAAGGCAAGGATAAAGATAAGGATTTTCTGAGTTGAAAGATTATAGACTTCTGTTTTCTTTCTGAATCTGATTTTTAAAAATTGAGGTTCAGTCTTCTGCTCTCATGAAAATTGTTGAGAACCACAATAAAATAGACAAATTAAGCCTCATTCAGAGTTTGATATTCACATCCCTCTCATGTCTTTTCAGCTGGATATTTTTGTCTTCTGTATTTTCTAGAACTGCTACTATAACATTGAAGACAAGCTATTATATTGGACACGCCAATAGTTTAGAAAGCTTTTGAACAGAAATCAAGTTGAAAGCTATGGTATACTGAAAATCTTCGTGTCATGTCAGATATGCCCTAGAGTGGTGAGACACGGGGCTTGCAGGTAGGAGGTCCATCAGCGCACTGCTGCAATGCACACAGTACGTGTCCCAGCCCTATTCAGGAGCAGGTATTTTTTGTGTGTGTGTATCTTGAAGTTAGCGTTAACAATTCTCAAAGATGCTGACTATATTATTTTTCACCTGGACTATTACAGGATCCTTTGAATTTTTTCCTAGCTGTTAGTCCACCACCGATGTTGACTAATTTCCTGACAATAAAAATGAATTTAATATAACTTCTTAGGATCTAGAAAAGAAAAATCACATTCGTAACTGTGGAATGGTTAAGCCAGACTAAGAAATATTGGCACTTCTTCCAGGTTAATAAGTTGATATTTTTTTCAAACCTATAGTCTTTCATTTGATTATTCAGTCATATATCTAAGTATTTCATGAGAAATGGGGAGAAGGAAATGCCCAGCCGTCCTCCAGGTATTGAGCACAATTGAGTTCTAGCTAAAAATAATGCAAGTCTTTTTCTATGAAAATTATCAATAATTGAACAGATTTTTTTTCTAAACTGAGGATTGGCCTCAGGGTCTTGCACTTGCCAAACAAGTTCTTATAAAGCTGAGCTGCATCCCTAGTGGACAGACCTTTCTTAAGTGATAGTTGGAAAAAAGAGTGAGTTTGGATATTCTTATCATGTAGTAATTCCACATATAATTGTTTATCTAAGAAAATGGAAAATGTATGACCACTGTATTAGTCTTTCATTATATAATGAGATACATGAGGCAGTTATTTTAAAAAAAAAGAACTTTATTTTTTTTTGTTGTGGTCCTACAAGTTCAAGGTCTGGGTATTCTTCTGGTGATGGTTTCTTGCTCACAGAGGCGTGAGGCAGCTCAGAGTTCCATGTGGCCAGAGACAAGGACCACACCTATATATGTTTGGTTTCTCTCTGTCTTCTTGAAAAACCTTCAGCATATAGTTATAAGCACTTCATACTAATGACCTTATCTAACCTTAACTTTCCAAAGACCCTATCTATAAACACCATACTCATATCATTTCCACCCTCATGAGACTATTGACATGATTTTGGGGGTTAAACTCATACATGATTCAGGAGGACAAACCATAAGATAAGCAGAAAAGAACTGCACAAAAATTTTTGTAATACTCCTACTCATAATGTTCATAAGCTGGGAAAATACCCCAAATTTCTATTAAAAAGACAATGAATAAACACATGATTATATAACTCACACAATGGAATACTACTCAACAATAAAAATAAATGAATAACCATTACAACAACATGGATAAATCCTCCAAATTGTATGTTAAATGAAAGTAACTAGGTGCAATATCTATATTATATGCATCTTTTTATATAAAACCCAAATACAAGTGGAACTGATTAATAGTGAAAGAACAGATATTGTGTAAGAGAGGGAATTAGGTGGAGGAAGCACACAGAATTTATGGATTGTAGAGATATTGCATGTCTTGTTTTAGCAACAGAGATAATTTCACAGGTATATGTAATTGTCAAAATGTATCCATGTAAAACTGTAAGATTCATGTGCTTTATCTGATGTTAGTATTATCCCAGTAAAAATGGCATTTAGTAGCTGCGTGATTTTGTTTGAGAACACTCCTCTGGGTTATCACTGCCGGTCTCAACTACTAATCAGTTTTCTTTGCTGACACATCCCAAATTTTTCTGACAGAAATCCTCATAAATATGGTTTTCTTCATATCACGACTTTTCTAATAGTTTACTGGAACCTAGTAAACTTTCAGTGTCCCTTCTAGGTAAGAACTCTGAACACCCACTCAATCAGAGCAATCCTCACTTTCCCTCATCCACTAAGACTACTAACAACTCTATCCGATCTACCGGGCTAGTTCATTTTCACATACTGCTTTCTGTGAAGTCTATACTCACTTTAACCACAAGCGGCAGTTGGTGCTCACTGGACAAGTTCACACAGTGTTGAGTACTGGATATATCGTGGACATCGGGTATGAGTCTTTCCTTTTCCATTTGCCACTTATGTACCTTTTGATTTTGTTAAGTTATTAAATGTTTGGCACTTCATTTATGTAAAGTGAAAGTAATAGTGGTGCCTCTGTTAAGGGATTTTAAGAGTATTAAATTGTGTGTGTGTGTGTGTGTGTGTTTGTGTGTGTGTGTGTGTATGAGTGGGGGGCTTACAACAGAGCTTGACACATAGTATAAGTGTTAGTTATTAATGTTTTAATATTATTATTTGTGCATTCATACCCCATTCAAGTTACTATTTCTTTTCTCTTGGCTTGAATCCTCTGCCTCTTGAACACACAGTCATCTTTCAGAATTCACCCTCATTTTGCCTCCTCCACTGTCTCAGGAAGAGTTAGTGAATCATAACTTCTTATGTTCTTTCATAACATTTCATATATAAATGTTTTAGAGTGTTTTTCTATTGTTAATATAATTATTAGTTTATGTGTCTATCTTCCACACTAATTGTAAGCCTCCTTGTGGCAGAAAAGAAACCTTATTCATCTTTTTTTCCTCCAGCAACTAGTTCATAATTCTCAGTAAATGGTGAACTAAATCAGAAGATGCATGAATAATTTGTTACTTGATTCAGCTTAATAATTCAACTCTGCAGTGTTACTGTGGATGAGACACTGTACTATGCCTGGGAGGTATGCAGATGGGTTAAAAAGCAGTTTCTGCTCACAATGGTCATGCTGCAGAACACCAGATCAAGCCAAGAACAAACAGCAACTACTCAATGGATTTTCAGCTGAAATTATTTGGCTGCACCATTTCAAATACAGTGTGGATTTAGTGCAACGTTAAATAGCTTTTCCTTCAAATGAATGGGATCTACTGAGACCTCAAATAGAGGAGAATGTACAGGAAAGTTTCACAGATGCCTTCCTACCTTGCTCCACAGGCACAAGCCTTGCTGTGCCTCGTGGCCCATCCTCTCTCTGCCTGTGCCATTCTGGCAGGTGTGTGGGGAGAAAGGGTGAGACGCCAGTGCAGCCTGGCAGACCAAGGGCACACTGGTCTGCTGAATGGAGATTGAAAGGTGATGAATTGCAGGCTGACACTGGCAGCTATTTGGGTTTTGAACAGAAACCACTCCAAATGTGAGGAGGTTTGTATCTATTTTAAAGGCAAAGGCAGACCAGTCTATGTAGGCTAGTCCTGCTACTGTTTTATTTATAGCATTATTTATTTATAGCATTAACAGATATTTAATGAGCAAATACCAGGGTTACAAAACTAGGTTACTAGAGTAAGGAAATTTCCTGACCAATACTTGTGTAGATATGTATTGCATACACATGTGTGCTGCCTTATTTCCTTCTCCACAAGTGCTATATGTTTATTGGCTTTTAGAGAAATGATCACTATGTTAAACATAAAAGTCAGCTGTAGGATCCACTTAAGTATTTTAAATGTAATGATATGAAAAATATCTTAAAATTGAGTGAACACACTATACAATATGCTATACATAGTACATACAACGAACATATGCTGCATAAGGTTCAGATTAATGACATTTGAATGATACTATTCAGTGTTTTCTTATATATAATCTCATCTGCCTGTTCACTCAGCCACATTAATAGTGGGCAACATATCTTGAGGATATGCAATCTTCTGGTATGTATTAGGTGCTTTCTTACCAACAGGACTACAGGTATGTGTTACATTACAGATGAGAAAACAGAGCCAAATCATTCCCTGAATTCACTGAAATATTTACCCATGATAACGGAGTGAGTTGCTGAACCAAAATTTCAACCCAGACAGTATCATTATATTATGGTCCAACCATACTTGTATCATTTCCTGTGAAAGGTGGATTTTATTCTTATTTAATAAAATGAAGAAATCTGAGGCCAGAGAAGTTGACTGCGGTCTGAACCTATACTGTCCTTAAAAAGTTAATCTGATTGTTAAGCCAAAGTTATAACTTCCAGTACCTTTTATTAAAAACACATTTTATTACACAACATTTCAGTATAGTAACTGATGGAAAATTATTTATCAGGTTTTTTTCTCTTTTGAGAGTAAAATAGACAGTTTTTCCTCATATGTGAAGTCAAAGTTATCATTTGTAGGGGCTGGGGATTTAGCTCAGTGGCATAAGTTCCTGTCTTGCAGTCATGAGTTCAATCCCCAGAACGCCCCGAAAAGTTACCATTTGTCAAAATTCTGTATTCACCAGATGGTTTTACAATGCCTTTGTTGAGGATACAAGATAATTAAGAAATTGTCTTATCTCTTGCTGCTAATATTTTAGGAATATTTGTTTAGGTTTTAATAAACAGCAAGAGTACATGCAACTTTTCTAACTCAATTTCAAACTTATTTTCATTATGGTCTTTGCATATACAGTGGTATCTCAGTTTATGAACATAATTTGTTCCATGATTCTGGAAACATTGACCACGTTTGTGTTTGTGTGAGAAAGATGAACACTCGGTTATCTTCATCACTTGATGCAGTTGGAAAACAAAAATAAAATTTTGTCAAAGGTTTTTGCCTGCAAACTACATTGCATACACACGTGTGCACGCACACACACACACGCACACACCACACAACAAAAAAGCATTCATGAGCCAAGACATCACTGTGTCTTAGCAATAAAACTAGAAAAAAATCAGAAAAAAGGAGAAAGTTACATGACCTCCATGAAATACAGGAAACAGTCTAGAAAATTAGAAAAATTGAAAAATACCTCAGCCTTCTTTGTGTCATTTAATTCCAGAGGGTTTCCAAGAACACTGGAATATTAAAAACTTTAAGTAGCACATTTTAAAAATCAAGACCTCAGTAGGAAAACATTTTTAATTCATAAGAATTCCAATGCCAGACTTCTGTGCTCCACAGGGACAGTGGTGGCAGTGGATGGGCTCTGCCTTGGGTGTGGGAAGACGGGAGTAACATCATTTGAGCAGCATGTATTTTGTTTGGCTTCCTCTAAATGAGCATACTCAAAATGTTAGGTTTTGTCAGATAAATTGTGGAAAATGTGTTTCCAATGTTACTATTTTCTCAGTTCTACTAAAGGGCAAGAAATAAATTATTTTGTCCTCTGAAGGAAGTTGGCAGTTATCTTGCTAAAATGAATTCATACAAATGCATTATAAAGATCATGGGGGTAAAATATTATTTTTGATTATCATTCCTACAATTATTGTATTACGATCACAGAAAATAAGACAACCAGATTTTTTTTTATGTAGCACTGTAAAGACACGACAAGAACTTTTAGTTTTAAAATATAAGACAAAAACAAAGAAGATAAAACCAAAAGGAAGAAAAACAAGCAAAATACTTCTGCAGTAGTTTAACAGATACATTTTGCATTCTGGAAATATCAAGTACAACCTGAGAATTGCAAAAAGTAAAAATATAAGATAAGCAATCATAAGAGGTATATTTTAAAGAATAATGAATGTCAGTTAATCCACATTCATTAATCATATGGTCAAGAATGATATATTTTGAATTTTTAGCAATAGTGTTTATGTATTTCAAGTTCATATTTCAGTGTGCAAGTTAGGAGACAGTGGAATGTGATTAATTGCCAAGAATATATTAAAACATTTTCTTTGAACAGTTTATTCTCTGGGTAACTCAACAGAGCTTCCACTTTAACACAGATAAAAGAACCAAAATGCAGAAGCTACTTTCTACAGGTCACTTGCAAGCTACACTAGAAGGATGCTACAGAGATGAGGAGGGTGATAGGGGGAGAGGCATGGGAATGCAAAACAAGAATGTGTAAAGAGGAACCAGTGGAGAAATCATTGAGCCACTTGTACCTAGAACTAGTTTGGTTTTGTTTTCAAGAAGTTTCAGCAAAGTTTGTTTGGTCTTTTCTTTGCATTGCCTTGAAAATACACATACTCTTCTTCTTAGACCACTGGTCAAGCATGCCTGAATAGGATCTAAAAACAAAGATAAGGATAAAATAACCATCACACACACACACACACACACACACACACCCCAAAAACAAATAACTCTGATTTGTAGCATTTGCTAATATACATGAATAGTGAATTTCCAGCTACCATGATGGTATTAAATGCCGAGAGTGAAGAGATGTATGAAATTGGCACTTGCTAAAGTTTTAGCAGTTTATTATGATTCTAATGGTTTTGCTTTCTGTCATGTCTGCCTAATTGTTTTATCATCCTAGTAATGCTTTATCTCTTACTTTGTGGACTCCTAAAAATCTAAGGAGAAAAAGCAGTAGTAAAAACAGGATGAGCAGTCAGATAAGTGTGAAAGTCTATTTCGTATTTAAAAAATCGAGGTGAGAAAATTATTTTTACTCTTCTGTATTAGTTATGCTTAAAAGACTGGAGTGAGAAAATTATTTTTACTCTTCTGTTAGCCAAGTTCCTCCAAGAAGCATGCTCCAAGGTGGAATTCAAAATATGAGGCAGAAACATTGCTAAAATAAAGGCTATGTAAGTACGGAGAAACTTCAGATAAACTGCAGACCTGATTTCTTTTTTTTTTTTAATTTTATTTAGAAAGAAAAAAACAACCAAACAAAACAGAAAAAAGGGTAGCAACAATACAGAATTCCAAAGGAAAAAAGAAAAAAACAACAACAACAACAAATAAAAAACCACTAAGAAATCACTAGTTGATAAATTACATACTGTCTTCTTGGAAATAGTTGTTCAAGTTACAAAATTAAAGCATACAAAGTAGACATTCAAAAAGTAAGACTATTAACAGTTCTGCTCAACAATCTAACAAAAATAGTAGTATGGTCATCTATCTTCCACACTTAAACATACATGCATTTATAGCCTTTAGAGCACTTTCTTTTGCTCTCTCTTTTACAGTAGCAATTATGCATTTTGGGTTTTATTACTCCTACAGTTCTGATTACTTTTTTTTATTTTAAAGAGAATTTTTAAAAAAGAGGGCAGAACAAAGCATATCAGAACAGAACAACATAAGCAACACAACACTTTACAACAAGACAACTGGACATTAACAGTAGCTGTCAAAATATCTCTTTCTCTGCTATAGTTGAGCATAGTTTCAGATACAATAATATCAAACACAACACAATAGTCTAAAACCATTCAAGAGAATGAAAGAATTACAGGACTTTCTGAACCAAATAACTAAGATCAATGGCTACTATAATATCTCATTTTGAATAAAAAGATTTGTTTATACTATCACATATATTAAAATCCCAATAAGACACAACATGACAGAACTGATGGTAATAGCAGAGTAGAAGCATGGTAGGACTTCTAAGGAAGATGATATTAAATCAGCAATGGCTTCCATAATGTTTTGTTTTCTTCAAAACTGCTGTTCATACCATCGTGCATAATGAAGTCAAACAAAACAGATTAAAACCATTCCAACTGAAGAATGAAAACATTGAAAGGCTCCAAAGCAATGAAATGGGGAATCATGATTACTATAAAATCTTATATACTCTTACCAACTCTCATACTAGGGAGACTATACAGTATTTACACATGTGTGTTTGGTTTATTTTGCTTATGAGTATGGGCAGACCTAATTTCTATAGAAAAAGAAGATGAGACAGTAGAACGGAGACTTAGGTAGAAAGGCGTTGGGACTACAACATGGATATGTGAAAACTTTGACAAGGGGTCCTAAGGAGAGTCTTAGAGCAAATATTAACCATTTAAGGAGTCTCATGGGCTGCAATAACCCAGATTGAGCACTCATTCGGAGTTCAGTCATTGGCTGGAAGCAGCCTAACTCGCTTTAGTAGCTTTTTGCAATAGACTCACTTTGAAAGGACATCTGGTTGACATTCCTCATGGATACTAATTTTCCATCCCTACAAAGCAAAAATTACAAGATTTATGGGGTCAGGGATTATTACCCGCTTTGTTCACTGACATAATACCAGCATATAGAATAATAAGTGGGCATATAGGGAGTGCTCCATAAATATCCACTGAATTAATTAATTAGCTCTTATTGGTAGACACTTGATCATTCACTCATATTGATTCTTGTGGTTTACATCAGATGGTCCCCCAAGTCTCATGCAATCATGAATGTGGCTGAATTTAGCATTTGTGATTGGCTCATTGGCACTGGGATTGATGGTGTGAATGCTGACCCTGCCCAGGAGTGGAGCCAGCATACAGTGTAAAGATGGCAAGAAGGTGTGTCTTTCTCTCTTTTGCAAGATTTGTGCTTGCTGTTTGTGGCTGGTCATGAACATCTGCCCTCCCAGGCCACCTTGCCGCTTGGAGCCAACTGAGTATGGACTGAAACTTCCAACCTATAAGAAATAAACCTTCCCTTCCCTAACTTTGGGCCTCAGGTATTTTGTTTCACAACTACAGAGAAAAGTAACCAAGACATAGATGTTTGTAAACAGTTATTGAGTACTACTATACATTGAGCTGAGTCATTGCATTCTAGAGATGACACATTTAATCTCCTTAAGAAACTATAGTTTCTTAAAAGAATAGTGACATCATTATAGTTCATTGCAGTGTTGTTAAAGGACTTTAACAGATATATGAGACTATTTTGTTGAATGACAGTGAAGTCGGAAAAGTGTTCATGTTGGAAGTGACTTTATCTGATTTTTAATTCTTTTACAATTTCATAAAGTGTAGATAGATGTCTTTTTCCCTCTTAAAATGAAGGAAATGATTCAGGTTTAAACATCATAGAAATGATGGTACAACCAAGTTTATGAACTTCATAGAGAAGAACTGAGAAGTAGCCTAAAGATGCTTACTAAAATGTGTGCTTAATCCAGTAAAAAGATCTTTTGGACATTTTTACAAGTGTTATCTCTACTACAGCTACAGTTTCAATTAAAGCTATATTTAATGGTGTTATCTTTTAATCAGCCAGTCAAGAAAAAGGAATTATGTATCTTTAATTAGGGGGTTAAAAATAGGGGAAATAAGAGAGGAACTTCATGACGTATCTAATTTTTTTGCTATCTTCAACTTTAAAATGTCATACTTGCAGGATTATTTTCATGTTTCAAATAAAAATTATACTGTACTGTTAGTGACCAATAAAGGATATATTCCTAATTCTCCCTGAGCCTTCCATATCCCAATTCCACCCATTGCCAGTTGTCAAGGTATTTTGTGGTGCTAGGAGACTGACCTTGTGTTTGGATGCAGTAGTGCAACACAGCAGATTTGGGAGTAGACTCATCACAGGATCTACATGTTTCTGTTCAGTAGAAGGAGACATATTGTGGTTCTAGGGCTATTGACTCTTTCCTTTCCATTTTACAATTGTGTTCATTCCTTTGTTTGTTCAAGCAATACTTTAGTGTGTGACTCCTATATTGGGAGAAAGGAAAATTTGGTGGTCTTAAAGCTAACAAAACTTTTCAAGGATGATATTTAAAGTTTTCTGATCAGAAAATGAGATATTTTGGCATTAGGGTGATTGCAGATAAAGAAAATGGCCAGAGCAAAGACATAGACAAACAACTGAAGTGAATAGAGGTGTGTGCTATTGGATCTGAGGTTGTAGAAGACCTGAGGGCTTGGGAGTTGGATGTTTGTCTGAGTGGTGAATTCTCCAGGATGATGGGAGAACTTGGAGGAGATATTAAGTCTATAAGCAGGTACTGAGACAACTGGTAGCATCTGTAGTGCTATAACATTAGTTAAAAGCACTAGGAGATGGGATACCAACAAATCAGGTTGCTAATCAAAGAGCATGTGGTCTATAGGCATACAAGGACGTTATGATCAAGAAAAATAATTAATCTTACCATCAATAAGGCCTACTAAGACAGAAAAATAATCTACCTTATTAGAGTGATGTTAGGGGTTTTCTACTAAAGGTGAGAAGCAACCATGTGTGGAGTGTTCATTAACATAATCTTCAGTTATATTTGCTTTAAAAGCATAGTACAATGTACACTCAAGATGATAATGAGACATGTATCTGATGGAGAGGATGATAAAGACCATGAGCATTTTGAGAACGCCACCCAAACATGCAATGACATCAAGGGATGAGGTGTCTGCCTTCTCTAGGAGCACTGAAAAACTATTCCCTCCTGTAATTTTGTTTGAATCAACTTGGGATTTCCCTTCCTCAAGTGCTCTGTTTGAGAATGAAAAGGTCTCATTCCCACATTAATTTGCCTCTGGTTTTTTTTCTGATGGGAAACCCAAGGGCCAGTAGCAGTATCAGGGTGTGCTGTGAATGAGGGTAATTAAATGAGAAGCCTGCAGCAATAGGAAAGAAGAGAGTATGGTATTCCAGATGCTATGCTGTTCCTTAAAGATTGCTTTGGAGGTCAGGGAAGTGGTTGAAATCAGGAATGACTTCAATGACATCTTCTGAAAAAGCAAAATAACAATGAAACATCTTATGAAAAGACTGCAGAGGAAACATATCCTTGGTTCAGAGCCAGGCATCAATGTAAGGGTAGGAAGACGAATAAATGAAATCATCTAACCTTGGCTGCTAATTAAAGCTAATTAAGGTGAGCTAGCCATTGAAAGTAGAGCAAAAATGTCAATTTTAGCTTAATTTTGTTGCTCACAGACCACATTTTTGGTGCACTCACTAAAACATAACATTTGGAAGTGTTCATGGTCCATCACAGTTTGTGGCTGTTGCTCCACTGTGGGCCCATTTTGCCTTCTTACTTACCCATGAACACTAGGGGGGAAATTAGATCAGACAGGACTGCAGACCTAATAGAAACAATAATACACTCATTTTTTTCAGGATGGTTTTATAGACCTGAGATTGATACATGCATTTCTCTGCATTGAGAGAAGAATATGAAAATGATACAAACTTGGTCAGTATTATGATGCAATTTGTGTAACCATTTCATGCTTTCTGCATTAATGCAGGGGAATTTCAAAAGCTGTTTTCAAGATTAAAATGACTGTTTCTTTATTCTCTAGTATATGGGAAAGCAATGGTAGTTTCCATGTTGTATTTGAGGAAAAGTGTGAAATAGGTGCATGTTTCAATTATCTTTTCCATTAAATCATTCTTCAGGGCTTTTCTCCATGCCTTTCCCATCTTTGGGTGCCGCTGTTGCTTCCAGGCTCCCTGTATCTCTATGGCAGCGCTGCATGCCTAATCCTCCTGCCGTCACCCACGCAAAGCTTCCTGTGAAAGCACTGTTCTCCACCTTGCCATTCAGTTGAAATATTACCTATTCAGTGTCCTAGTTTTTGAATATGCACTAGCACTCCTATCATACAGCATTTAGCTGGAATATTTAAATTAAAATGAAGAAATTTTCAGCAACCAAGGCATTGGAGGGGCAGAATAATATTCTTTAAATCAGAACATGCCAAAAATTGCTTACACAGAAATCCCTAGCAGTTTTTGCATAGGATTTATCTTTTTTATAGAGAACAAATCCAATGCTTCTAAATTTCATCACTGCAGAATTATTGAGAGAGCTCAGTATTCAAGAAATAAATTGATATGTTTGTTGAAATATGCTAGACAAAATACGAAATTCTGTGTTCATGTTAACTGGCCAAAGCTTTTCTTGCTCACAGGAGGAAACCTTGAATATAGGTTCCAGTCAACAACATGCCTCAAACAGAGAAGAGAGATGGAGGTCTTGTCACCATGGAGACAGCAGAAAGGAGCAAGGTTAGGTCACTATCCTTAAGGACTCCAGATAAAAGAGAAATGAATCAAAATGCAAATCCTTGCTCACACCCCAGACATCAGAATGAAGTTTATGCATCTAAAGGGTGAACTCTGTACTAACTAAAGGCAGAGTGACCCGGGAGGTGATTGTGCGGGGTTCATCTACAGTATGGGAACAGCTGCTTCCTTCCCTGTCATGTCTACATTAGGTTTTATAGATGTGGATTTTCCTCTAATGTTCACCTTCTTCAATTAAATGTGAGATGTATATTCACTATAAAGAATTATGGTCATTGAATAAAAGGTGCAATAAATATATTTCAACTAGCATGTTGGTATTAAAATCAAGAATTCTAATGTCAATCATTGCTATGTTCATCCATCACCTTTAATTAATTACTTTACCAATTAGAGTAGTACCTCAGCTCATAAGCTTGATTCTTTCCATGATTCTGGATACAAACCAAATGGGTTGAGACAAATGAAATTCAATGGGTAGGTTCAATGTGGAACTTATGAGGAAATTTGATTCAGTTCTTGTCAAGTCTGGTTTGCCACCAGAATGATGGAAACAATTGTTTGTGAGCTAAGATACCACTATAATTCACTTTTTCACTAACTTTTAGTAGGGTCTTAGTACTTGTCAGGCTTTGATAACAATGGTAGATGGTTCCTGCCTTCAACAATTCTAGTATTAGCATGGTGGAGAATGCCTATAAACCTAGAAGTATGGAGGGCTGAGAAGGAGAATTGCAAGTTCAAGCCCAGGCTGTAAAACTCAGCAACTTAGTGGGACATCTCACAATGAGCACAACAACAACAATAATAGCTGGGGGATGTAGCTTGGCATGAAAGGTTCATGCTGGTTCAAACTGTAGTATTATAAAAATAAAATAAAAATTAAATTTGGGCAGTGACCTGAGGTGCCAGGAGAACAAGGAGCTCTTCCTCTCTCTGGTGAGTGGCTGTGAGTGTGGCAGGCTTCAGCGGCCCGCAAGAGAGAGACCCCAGCATAAGAGCTGGAGAGGAAAATGGTGCACTGTTGATTCTCCTGGAAAAGTCTGTTGTGCTGATTTTCCTGATATGAACTCAGCTGTTCTCATACTTGGAGGAGCTCAGATCCTTACCTTGAGTGTTGCTTTCTGGCTCCAGTGCAGATCCCTCAGCCACTGGCATAGATCCTTCATCCCACTGGCACAGACATTCTAGATTCCACCACTGACCTTTGGGCCTTCCCAGTGCAGATTGTTGACACAGACTTGCATGAGACATTGTTGTGGGCTCTAGGTCTTCAGCTAGATTCATGCAGAACATTGCTATGGGATCCAGGCCCTCAGCTGGATTTTTTGGGTCTCTACTGTGTGAACAGATTTCCTGCTCTCTTTTGTATTTGACTCTTTGGGTGAATATTATAAAATAATCCTACAAATTAAAAAAAATAAATTTGGTATTTTTATACAATTGAATACTACTCAGCCATAAAAATTATGATCTTGCGGCCTTTATAGGTAAATGGAGGCAACTTGAAAATATCCTCATTAGTGAAATAAACAAGACTCACATGAGTAAATATCGCATTCTCTCTCTAGTGTAAAAATAATAAAAACTGTCCGAATACTGGGATCCAAAGAGTATGATAGATATTGTGAAAGTGAAAGGGAAGAAAAGTGCTCTAAAGAGTATAATGGTATGTATAGTGTGTAAGATAGATGACCATTACTGAATTTTTGTTGAAACATTGAACAGAAAGATTTGTGCTGTCAATGTTTCAGTGTCCATCCACTATTTATGCTTTGATTTTATGACTTTGGCAATTATTTTTTAGGACAACAATGAGTAATGTATCAACTAGTGATTCTATGATGAGTATTTTTTTTAATTTGGTATTGTTCAGCCCTTCTTTTCTGCTTTTTTATTTTCTTTAATTTTCTTTTATTTCTTTGAAAAAAGAAAATATGTAATATAACAACCATTGTTAAATTTCTTTCATTCTGTTTTGAAAACCTATATTGTTACTGTTCAAGTTTGCTGTTGTTTATGCCTTTTGCTTTTTGTTCTTCTTTTCTGATTTTTCTCTTTTTTAAAATAAAATACAGTTAAATAATTAAAGGGGAGGAAAGTGTCCTAAAGGATATAACTGTATATATGCTTAAGTGTGTAAGATAGATAACCATACTACTTTTTGTAGATTTATCAAACAGAATGGTTTGTACTTTCATTATTTCACTGTCTGTCCACTCTTTAT
This sequence comes from Dolichotis patagonum, assembly GCA_004027295.1. Taxonomy (NCBI): domain Eukaryota; kingdom Metazoa; phylum Chordata; class Mammalia; order Rodentia; family Caviidae; genus Dolichotis; species Dolichotis patagonum. The sequence goes on from PVJX010002944.1 coordinate 60,309, forward strand.
ACTTTGATTTTGTAACTTGAACAACTGTTTGTAAGACAACAATATGTAATTCATCAACTAGTGTTCTCTGTTATTAATTTCTATAATATTTCTACTCTTTTTTCTGTTTTGCTTTTTTTCTCTAAATAAAAAAAGAAAAGAAGAGAAAAATTAAAAAATATTAAAATTGAGTTGGCCAATGATTGAAGACTAACTGCATTGCAAGAGAGATGTTGTCCAATCTTGCTGGTAGTATACACTTGAACAGTTGAATTTAGTTTGATAGATGCTTTGTAATTGGGCTAATTGCAGGTGAGTCAGGCATTTCCAATAAAAGTCTCTATCATCTGTCTTTCTAACTATTTCTCTATCCATGTATTTTCTATCTATTGATCAATATGTTTACTTGAGGAAAAACTTAACTCTTATGGATGAGATTAGAACCTATAAAACTTATTTACTTGTGTTCTTTATAATAAATAAAGACACCATGATCAGTAAAATTCAGTCCCATAGCTGTGTAATTTTACATAACTTGGAGTGAGGAAAAAGTCTAGGCTCTTGCTGGATTGGAGCAACTGAATGGGTTTATGGAAACTAAAATTTTGGTACTGACATTAACACTAATAGTAAGGCAAGTCAACCTGTGAAGGCCCTCAATTTTCTTCATTTTTAACATGTAAAGCTAGGACTAAGCATAATCTAAAGAAGTTCAATAGTCCTAGCATTGCAACAGAGCAGGGTGAAATCAAAGTCCTTAAACGTGATTCTGCCCTTTACAGTGAAGGTTGTCTCACTTCTCCTTCAAAAAATGAATTTCCTGTGTACTTATCCTGGTCCTACTCATCATTCGATCAGTTCTATCATTCCACAAGCTTACTCTATGCCAAGCCTTGTGCTGGTAGCTGCTTTCCTGGGTCTCATGATGAAATGGACATCTTTCAAGAAGGCACTGGGCCTATGTCTTAGTCTGTTTGACTACTATAACAAAACACCATAAACTGGTGGCTTTTAAATATCAGAAACTTTGGCCAGGGTTTTAGCTCAGTGGTGTTAGTGCCTGCTTGGCAAATGCAAGGTCGTGAGTTCAATCCCCGGTACCAAATAAATAAATAAATAAATAAATATCAGAAGCTCATTTCTCAGTTCTGGAGGCTGGAGTGTCCAAGGTAAAAGGATTGGAAGATTTGGTGTTTGATGAGGGCCTTTTCCTGGTTTATTGTCATCTTGCTGTGCCCTCATGCAGTGGAAGGAACCAGAGATACCTTCTTTTACAGGGGCATCTATTTCATTTGTGAGAATTCCACTCTCATAATCTAGTCTAACCTAATCAAAAGACTACCTCTTAAAACCATGACCTTAGTGGTTAGAATTTTGGAGTATATAAATATTCAGACCTAAGAGCACAGAAACATTTCAGGTTTTAAAAAGCATATCTAATGACTAACTTCAGGCTCTTTGCTAGGACTAGCTTGAGGATGAAACTTGGAATTATTTTAAAGATGAAAGTATACCTTCAATTTCATGACTTAGGTTAAATATTGTATATCACAAATGCAGGAGAATTTCCTTTAAAGAATATTTTCTTAAAATAATTTTGAAGTCACTGTCTAAATCAACCTAAATTGTTTTCTCTTTTGATATCCAGAGTTGTGAATGAGTTGCTTCTTCTTAAAGTTTATACGTTGACATCCTAAGTCTTAAACCCCAGAGAGTGACCTTATTTGGAAGTACAGTGGTTGCAGATATAACTATTATGTTGTCTTTCCAAAACACTGATATCTTCATAAGTGGGGAAAATTTGGATATAGAGAAACACAGGGAGAGCATTGTGTAAACATGAAAATAGAGATGTACAAGCCAAAGAATGACAAAAATTACCAGCAAACAACAGAAACTTAGAGAAAAGCATGGAGCAGATTTTTCTTTCAAGACTTTCAGAAGGAAAGGACCTGGTAACATCTTGATCTTGGACTTCTAGTCTCCAGAACTGTCAAACAACACATACCTATTGTGTAAGCCACCTGGTCTGTGGCACTTTATAACAATAGGTCAGCAAATACATTCATTTGGGGAAGCTTCATACTCATTGATTTATTTTTCATTGCATCAGGCACTGCCTGTAAATATTTTAGGGCTTAGGACATGCTGTAACACAATTTAGGATATTTATTAACCTTAGTCCCAGGAGTTAATGTTCAATATAAGGGAAATAAATGTAGAAGAATCAGTTTAAACATCATGTTAAAAAATCAAAAGGTGTTATAATATAGCATTTTTACCTGAAACACATCCTGACTGGGTCTTCAAAAAGATATTGAAAGAATCATACTTATGTGACCTCCCAGGAAGAGAAACAGAGGAAATACCAAGAAATAAAAGATTATAAAGAAGAATTCAACAGTGGTCTATAACGCCAGTCACAATTCAATCAGAAAAAGTATAGCACTATGATGACCATAAAGAAATGACATTTATAGAATGTCATGGAAGAATTCTAGCTGCCTGAATAAGTTTTGGTTCATGTTTTTTATCTGGGTTTATATCTGGTTGCTGATGAACCTAGCCCATCTGCATTCCAAACTTGTCTTACCTTAACCCTGTGCATTCTGATCCCCAGCAATTCTGAACAAATCCAACATTTTCACACACCAGTGTTCTGAGGTACATAGTTCTGTGCATGTAATACAGAAGATTTTCACATGTGAAAGCATTTTCAAGTCTACTGTCATATTGCAAAGACACGATTTGTACAATCAGCCATGAGTCAGTACGTGAAGAGATGCCAAGTTCAGCTGAAGGTGGACAGAGACCCCCCCAAATAAAACATTCAAGGTCAATTAAGGTGGTTTTCATCAAGTTCTCTATTCTAGCTTTCTAAAAATAAAGCCAGTGGAATTCTCTTTGATTTGTAGTTGGCTTTTATTGATTTATGGAGAAATAACTTGAAAGCAAAATTATAAAAGCAAGGATAGATTTTGTAATAAAATATTGTAATAAAAATGGCTTCCTCCCTGTGCTCCTGTGAGCCACACTGGACAGCTCCTCCCTACTGCTGCTGTCTGTCTCCTTTCACTCAGCCCCAGGGCACTGCTCTGCTTCTTCTCCTTGTCCTTTGGCTTTCTTGAGTGTACTATTGAGTGGAAAGCAGAGGTAAAAAATGAATGTTGCATTTATTTTAGATCCTTCAGTTTTATTTATATTTTTAAGAAAAACATCAGTATGCTTTTCTCTTTTGCCTTTTACCTGTGTAATATTTTCCTTGGCCAATTGATAGCACCCATTTGTCTGAGGAAATGAGGCAGGAACGGGACTGGGAATAAATTGTTATGATGAGATTGAAAATCACTCAAGACATATTTTGCAATATGACAGTAGACTTGAAAATGCTTTCACATGTGAAAATCTTCTGTATTACATGCACAGAACTATGTACCTCAGAACAGTGGTGTGTGAAAATGTTGGATTTGTTCAGAATTGCTGGGGATCAGAATGCACAGGGTTAAGGTAAGACAAGTTTGGAATGCAGATGGGCTAGGTTCGTCAGCAACCAGATATAAACCCAGATAAAAAACATGAACCAAAACTTATTCAGGCAGCTAGAATTCTTCCAGCAGGGTGAGCAGCCACTTGGAGAACAAAGAACATCACTATGGAAACCAAAATCTCAGAGGATAATACTCAGTTCAAAGATTTGCTTCAATCTTTGTATAGGGACAATAACCACAAACCTTCACCAGTAGAGATCTAAAAATCTGAGAGATTGCAAATTTGATCTGAAAGCACTGTTTACATTATTGCCTCTGGTCGCTATATGTGGTCCTTCATATCTGGAAATTCTTGTTCTACATCTGTGAATTCAACCACGCATGAATTAAAAATATTTGAAACAAAATTGCATCTGAACTGAATATGCACAGCTGTTTTCCCTTGTCATTGTCCCTTAAACAATATAGAATAACAATAATTTGCATACCATTTACATTGTATTATATTTTACAAGTACTGTAGATATAATTTAAAATAATGAAAGGGGGATGTGCATGAGTATACCCAACTTCTATACCATTTTTATATAGAGGGCCTGGGTATTCTTGCATTTTGGTATTCTGAGGGCCCTGGAGATGATCAGCCATATATTAAAGGATTGCTGTATTTCCAGAATAAGGGAGATTCAATGTCTTTTTCTCTGTTTTCTAAAGTTTGGGGAATTTTGAAGAATATGAAAACAGTCTTACAGAATGTCACAATGGCAGTGACCAATGTGAAAAGGATATGAACAAAATCATTCTGTTCACACTACTGCTTCTTCTACTAATGAGTTTTTTCTCCTGAAAGAATCAAGAATGCATAGGTGGTTCTGTAGCTAGGAGGCACAGTGGGTCTGTATGAAAGTTTCTTTTTCATCCCTGTTGGTTCCTGGGTAAACTGGTGACAACCAGTTGGCTGACAGACACAATGACAGAGTAGGTGATATTATACTTTTTAAACAACACAGCGTATTTAAAAAATTTCTAATGTAACATGAAATACTTAAAATGCAATAAAAATGTAGTCACTGAGGTTCAAAAAGGCTCAGTGTGTTGCTGAAGATGAGGGAGCATGGTTGACAGCAGTGATAAATGGCAAAACTGGGTCATTAATCCAATAATGTACTCCTAATCTCACTGTGCTTGCATCTTTTCTTTGTATTCATAGGTACTGCATCAAAAGTAATTTTTCAACTGTCTTCTGACCTTAGAAAAGAAAGAAGTGTTTGACGGATACTGGTTAAGTTTGTAAAGGTAGGATCTAGCACTGGGCACTATACAACCATTGATTTAAAGTGATACAGTTCTGCCTGCTCAGACTTTATGTACCAATTGCTAATGATTAGGAAATGAACACTGCATTTAGATTATGATACATTCAAACAAAAATACTTCATAAAAAGGACAGCTTAGGAAAGGACCAAGCATTTTTATTTCACAAGTGGCAATGCTGTATTTGGAATGCTCATAAGTGTAGGTAAATGGCCACCCCCTCAAAAAAGATTTGGCAGTAAAAACTTGAAATGCTTAAGTATGTTGTTTTCAAGTTTCTGTAAGTTGGAAAATATTTATGCTTCAATATAAAGACTGAAGATACACAGTGATGTATAAGGGCAAAGCTAATAGAAGTAAAACAGGTGGTATGTAAATTGCTAACAATAACCTCTGTAATTGGATGTATAATTTTAGGTGAACAGGAAAATAGAAGAGTTAGGGGGAAACATGTAGCATTTGTTAACATAACTAAACTGGGCTCTATTAGCTATCAAAGAGTGTATTGGCTTTCATTTCATCTTTGGATTGAAGAAAGGCTTTTTTCCATGGCTTGAATTAAGTGTTAATAGGATAACTATTTCACACTGGATAACTACAAATTGCTTATTTAGGTATTTCTATGGTTCAGTAAGCAAGCACGGTTGAAGAAGTAATTAGTTTTAAAGCTCTATCTTAATAGGCAATATGCCATAGCTATCCTATAGAACTTCATTTAATATGTGCCTGAGCACTTTTAGAATGTTAAATAGGAAGTATTGCCTGGTGTTTGCCTCAGTGCAAAGACACTTAATACGTGCAAAATTTTGAGAACTACTTAATGTGGTGGGATGTACAGAAGCTCTATCATGAGGACTAGAATACTCAGAATAGAGTATGAGAGAAATCATCACATCACTAGAAGGTTTTCAAAGATTTCAGAATCATTAGAAGATGTAATATGGAACATAAACATTTAAAATGTGTATTGTTTTAGAAATAGCATGATAACACTTAAGTAGGTATTAGTCAGGTATGACTGGGGAGGGAAAGGTAGGCACTAGCTGAAACACAGTTGATCAAAGCAAGAATTAAGTCATCAGCATTACTTAAAACTGCTGGTGAGCTTCGGGGCATTAGTAATATATTACTTCTGACTCCAGGAGAAAGGGTCTCTGGCTGGAAAGGCCTATGTAGAAGCACCATAGGCAAGAAAACTGTAGAAGCCCATTTGCCTAATGCTTTTTCATGGTGGTCTGGGTGCTGAGCAATCCTGGTAACTATCCATGAAGAGTCATTGTCTGGCATTAATCTCTAGGAGTGGCATTAAGTAGGCTGAGGAGAAAAATCAGGCAGTATCTACTCGCTCAGAAATAACATAAATAGGCTCTGAGCCTGATACCACCTGAAGGCACATGAGAGGGATTGGTGGTGAGCCTAACTGGACCGTGCTCGGCAAATCCCAAGCAGCCAGCTGGCTGGGAATCCACCCTGGGCCCTGACTGTGTGCACCCAGGCAGCAGAAGTGGCGGAATCCCAGCATGCACTGGGAAAACTTGGAAATCTGCACCCAGTTGGACTATAGCAGACTATCTGTGCTACCTTGAAAGGAGATTAAGTGATACTCACTACAACAAGATCCAAGCTGGCTCCAGTCAGTGTGGTGAGTATGCCCCTAAAATAGAGCTGTATAGTAGCTAAATAGAGCCATTAGTAAAGTTCCCTCCAACTAACTGTAAGACCTTGGTGAGTCTGACAAGAGTGAGGGTGACCCCTTCCTACACACAGAAAACATCAGGCAGAGTGAGGAGTATGTTGAAAAGGACTCCTACAACTTGAAGAAAATCAAAAGACACACAGGCACATAATAGGGACACAGTAGGCCCACGGTCGACACAAACACTATAGACAGGGAAATTTGACAACCTGGCATAACCTGAAGATAAAGTACTAGCAGGAACTAAAAGCTGACCTATATCAATACTACTAAGCTTGTCAGCCCAGAAAGAATACAGGACTCACCCAACAGGCCCTACAGCAGGGAGTCAGGTGACTCCCAGGTGACCTGTTCATTGTGGGACCCAGCAACTGGACAAACATCATCCTTACAGTAGGACACTAAGATACACACTACCAACAGTTCACACTAATGGGTCTGAAGAACCAAACACTAACTCGAAAGAGGAAAATGGCAAAACAAAAAGGCAGAATGCAGTTTCATAATCCAGTCCAACAGGTGCAAGTACAGGAGACATTGAAATAGATAATACAAAGGTAACATACCAGGAATCTCTGAAAATATAGCGAATGAAATAAAAAAAAAACTCCATGAGGCCATAGAGGAAAGAAAATTAGAAGTACTCTCCCAGGTAAAGATAGAAGTAACAACCTTAGTAAAGGAGTTTCAGAGTGCAGCTAAAAAAGAAATAGATAAAAAAGTACAGGAACATGGGAAACTGATTGAAACCTTGAATGAACAATATAGAAAACAAGCAGAATTCATGAAACAAACTGAAAGATACATCCAAAAAACAAAAAATTTGATCCAAAGCATGCAAAACCATTTAAATGAAGCTGAGGATAGGATTTTGGACCTCGAGGACAGAATTGCAATTAGAGATAATGAAAGGATAAAACTTTTAAAAATAACAAAGCAGCATGAACTGACAATCCAGAAGCTTCAAGATGATGCCAAGAGCAACAATATAAGATTAATAGGCATCAGTGAAGATGCTGGAGTCAATACAAATGACATATATAAAATATTCACAGATATAATAGGAGAAACCTTCCCATAACATGGGGAAAAATCAAATATGCATATAAGTGAGGCATACAGAATGCCAAACAGTCACAACCAACATAAATCCACACCCAGACACATAATAATTAAGATCTAAGACATACAACAGAAAAACAGAATACTAAAAGCTATTAGAGAAAAAACACAAGTCACCTATCCAGGAAAGCCCCTAGAATCATGGCAGACTTTTCAGCATAAATCCTCAAGTCAAGACGTGATTGGAATGAGATATTTCAAGCCCTGAAAGAAAACAACTTTCAACCCAGACTGATGTACCCAGAGAAATTTTCATTCAAATTTAATAGAAAACCAAGATACTTTCATGACAAAGAACAACTGAAGAAATTTACGTCCACCAAACCAACCCTAGAAAGAGTGTTGAAAGACATTCTAGACAGAGATAAAAATGACCACAATCCCCAGAACAACAGAAAGAAACCACCAGGTAGGACAAGCAATTAAATAAGGGGGAAAAGCAGAAAGCAAACAACTAGAACATAACATGGCAAAGTCAAACCAGTACATATCAGTGATATCCACCAATGTAAATGGCCTCAATCCAACTATCAAAAGAAATAGATTGACAGAATGGATCAAGAAACAGGATCCCACAATATGCTGTATACAAGAAGCACATCTGACCCAAAAGGAAACTCATAGATTAAAAGTCAAAGGATGGAAAAGAGTATTCCATGCAACAGGAACCCAAAAAATGCAGGGGTAACTATTCTGTTTGCAGACAATGTGAACTCCAAACCTAAAATGATCAAAAGAGACAAAGAAGGTCACTACATACTTATAAGTGGAAAAATTCAAGAGGAAGAACTAACAATTATATATGCACCAAACACAGGAGCACCCAATTATATAACACAGATACTAAAGGACATGAAAATCTAAATACACAAGAACACGATTATTACAGGGGACTTTAACAGCCCATTGTCACAAAGAGATAGATCCACTAGACAAAAAGTCAGCAGAGAAGTTATAGAACTGAATCATACCTTCAAGCAACTGGACTTAATAGATATTTACAGAGTGTTCCACCCAACCACAACAGAATACACATTCTTCTCAGCTGCACACGGACATTCTCCAAAATAGACCATACATTATACCATAAAACATTCTTAAGTAAAAGCAAGGGTATTGAAATTATCCCATGCATACTATCTGACCATAGTGCACTGAAACTGGAAATTAATGGCAAAAGAAATTGCAAAACCTACATGCATACATGGAAATAAAACAACAACCTTTTAAACAACCAGTGGGCTACTGATGAAATTAAGGAAGAAATAAAGCAATACCTACAATTTAATGAAAATGCAGAAACAACCTATTGTAATCTGTGGGATGCAATGAAAGCAGTTTTAAGAGGGAAATATATAGCAATAAATAGTCACATCAAGAAAATAGAACGAGCACAAATAAACAACCTGGTGCTTTAACTCAAGCTATGAGAAAAAGAAGAACAAGTTAAACCCAAGGCTCATAGAAGAGAGGAAATAGTAAAGATTAGAGCAGAAATCAATGCAATGGAAACTAAAAAACAATACAAAGTATTAATGAATCCAAAAGCTGATTTTTTGAGAGAATAAATAAAATTGACAAACTTCTACCTAACCTTATAAAGCAATAGAAAGAAAAACCCAATTCATGCAATAAGGACTGAAAAGGGGGAAATTACTACAGATCCCATGGAAAGTCAAAAGATCATGAACACCTACTTTAAGAATCTCTACTCACATAGAGAGGAAAACATGGAGGAAATGGACATATTTCTAGAAACATATGAACTACCAAAGTTCAACCAAGAAGATATAGCAGTTTTGAATAATCCAATATCAGCTACTGAAATTGAAAACATAATAAAAAACTTACCAACAAAGAAAAGTCCAGGTCCTGATGGATTCACAGCTGAATTCTGCGAGAAATTAAGAGAAGATTTGATGCCAATACTCCTTAAACTTTTCTATGAAATTGAAAAGAAAGCAGTCCTCCCTAAATCATTCCTGGAGGTAAAAATAACTCTCATACCAAAACCAGAGAAAGACCCAACCAAAAAGGAGAACTATAGGCCAGTTTCACTAATGAACACTGACACAAAGATTCTCAATAAAACACTGGCAAATAGAATGCAGCTAACCATCAAGAGGATTATAAATCATGACCAAGTGGGGTTCATTCCAGGAATGCAGGGATGGTTTAACATATGCAAATCAATATATGTGATACACCATATCAACAGAGCCAAAAACAAAAACCACATGGTCATCTGAATCTATGCAGAAAAAGCTTTTGAAAAAGTCCAACACATGTTCATGATAAAAACCCTTCAGAAACTCAGAACACACGGTGTCTACCTCAACCTTATAAAGGACATCTATGACAAACCAACAGCCAATATTAAACTAAATGGACAAAAACTGAAAGCTTTCACTTTAAAATCAGGAACAAGACAAGGACGTCCACTATCACCACTCCTTTTCAGTATAGTTCTGGAAACACTAGCCAGGGCAATCAGACAAGAGAGAGAAATAAAAGAAATAAAGATAGGAAAGGACGAAGTTAAATTATCACTATTTTCTGATGACATGATACTCTATATAGAAGAACCCGAAAACTCCATTAAAAGACTGCCAGAGGTAATAAACAAATTCAGCAGTATAGCTGGATACAAAGTCAATGCACAAAAATCAATAGCATTCCTGTACACAAACAAGAACCTCACCAAGAGAGAAATTATGGAAATATCACCCTTCACAATAACATCTAGAAAAATGAAATACTTAGGAATTAACCTAACTAAGAACATAAAAGACCTATGTGCTGAAAATTATACTACACTAAAAAAGGAGATTGAAGAAAATATTAGAAAATGGAAGGATATTCTTTGCTCTTGGCTAGGAAGAACCAACATTGTGAAAATGGCCATATTCCCAAAATTGTTATACAGATTCAATGCAATCTCAATCAAAATACCTTTGACATACCTCACAGATCTAGAGAAAACACTTCTAAAATTCATTTGGAAACAGAAGGAACCTAGAATAGCAAAGGCATTTCTGGGCAATAAAGACAAGGCAGGAGGCATCTCAATTCCTGACTTGAAGCTGTACTACCAAGCCACAGTGATAAAATCAGCATGGTACTGACAAAGAAATAGACCTGAGGACCAATGGAATAGATTAGAAGATGCAAGTATAAGTACAAAGACACTCAGCCACCTGATATTTGACAAAGGGGCTAAACATGTTCACTGGAAGAAGGATAGCCTCTTTAATACATGGTGTTGGAAAACGTGGCTCTCCACATGCAAAAGACTGAAACTAGACCCATGCCTATAACCATGAACAAAACTAAAGTCTAAATGGATCAAAGACCTAAACATTAAAACAGAAACACTAAATCTACTGGAAAATAGGGTAGGTGGAAGCCTTGGAGACATAGGGGTAGGCAGAAAATTCATAAACAAAATGCAAAATGCTTCAGAGAATCGACAACTGGGATCTCATATTATTGAAAAGTTTCTGTACTTCAAAAGAAATCATCAGCAGAGTGAAAAGAAAACGTACAGAATGAGAAAGAATTTTAACCAGCAACCTCTCAGACAAAGGACTTATATCAAGAACATATAAAGAATTGAAAAACATGAAGCCCCTCAAATTCAAAGACACTCTCCAAAAATGGGCAGCTGAGATGAACACACAGTTCTCAGATGAAGATATACAAATGGCAAATAAATACATGAAGAAATGTTCACCATCACTGGTCATTTGAGAAATGCAAATTAAAACAACATTGAGATATCATCTCACACCGGAAAGAATAGCTACCATCAAGAAATCAACTGATAAAAATGTTGGCCAGGCTGCGGGGGGAAAAGGAACATTGCTCCACTGTTGGTGGGAATGTAGACTGGTGCAGCCACTATGGAAATCAGTATGGAGAATTCGCAGAAGACTAGGATTGGAAGCTCCATTCAATCCAGCTTTTCCCCTCCTGGATATTTTCCCAGAAATACTGAAAAGATCATATCACAGTGATATATGTGCACCCATGTTCATAGCAGCATAATTTGTAATAGCTAAATCTTGGAAACAACCAGATGTCCATCAACCACAGAGTGGATGAAAAAAATGTAGTATTTTTATGCAATGGAATATTACTCAGTTATGAAGATGGATGATCTTGAGGCCTTCGTAGGTAAATGGAGGCAACTTGAGACTATCCTCATTAATGAAATAAATAAGAATCATATTTATGAATATCACATTGTGTCTCTAGGGTAAAAAGTAATAAGAAATGTAGGAGTAATAAAACCCAAAATGTGTAATTGCTACTGTAAAAAAGAGAGCAAAAGAGGGTGCTCTAAAGGATATAATTGCATGTATGTTTAAGTGCATAGATGAATGACCATATTACTGTTTTTGTTAGATCATGGAGCAGAACTGTTAACAGTCTCATTGTTTGAATGTGTACTTTGTATGTTTTAATTTTGTAACTTGAACAACTATTTCCAAGATGACAGTATGTAAGTTATCAAGTAATGATTTCTTAGTATTTTTTGTTCTTTCCTTTTTGTTCCTTGGAATTTTGTATTGTAGGAGGATAAAAGTAGGAGGGTTTTCTCAATGGCACTGTCAGGCTACTGTAATAAGAAAATGATTTATACTACTATTTTAGGAAAATAGTCAGATAAGCTAAGAATATCAACAAAATGAAGGTACCTAAAACTGCAAAAAACTAAAATTTTGACAACAGTGATTTTTATAAATATGATTCTTATTTATTTCACTAATGAGGATAGTCTCAAGTTGCCTCCATTTACCTACGAAGGCCTCAAGATCATCCATCTTCATAACTGAGCAATACACCATTGTATAAAAATAGCACATCTTTTTCATCCACTCTGTTGTTGATGGGCATCTGATTGTTTCCAAGATTTAGCTATTACAAATTATGCTGCTATGAACATGGGTGCACATATATCACTGTGATATGATCTTTTCAGTATTTCTGGGAAAATATCCAGGAGGGGAAAAGCTGGATTGAATGGAGCTTCCAATCCTAGTCTTCTGCGAATTCTCCATACTGATTTCCATAGTGGCTGCACAGGTCTACATTCCCACCAACAGTGGAGCAATGTTCCTTTTCCCCCCGCAGCCTGGCCAACATTTTTATCAGTTGATTTCTTGATGGTAGCTATTCTTTCCGGTGTGAGATGATATCTCAATGTTGTTTTAATTTGCATTTCTCAAATGACCAGTGATGGTGAACATTTCTTCATGTATTTATTTGCCATTTGTATATTTTCATCTGAGAACTGTGTGTTCATCTCAGCTGCCCATTTTTGGAGAGGGTCTTTGAATTTGGGGGTCTTGATGTTTTTTAGAGTAGGCATAATTCTTCTGTGGATTATGCTAAACTGTTATGAAAAAGATCAGTTTAGAGTCTGACTTACCCTTTGATATCTTTATGCACAGTTTCACCACAAATCCTATGGCTCTTGAAAGTTTCGCTGCTTGGAAGTCTTGGAAGAAAGGCTTCCCACCTGTCTGCAGCCATATATGAAGACCTCAAGGGTTCACCCCTCCATCTTCTGGAGTCACAACACTGCTTCTGAACTTTGCAGAAGTGACGGATTTGCCTCCTCTTGGACTTTTTCCATTTTTGCTTTTTATTTTATTTTCATTTATATGTAGTCTTTTTAAATAAAAACATATTTTATTTACCTCATAATTAGTGGTCTTTTCTTTATGTTCTTATTCACTTTAGAATACTGTCATTTTGTAACTGTTACTACTAAGGGTAATCTTTACCTTATTCTAGATGCTCATCTGGCTACCAAATTTTCTCCTGTTTGCTTTCTGTCCTCTTCAGTTTCAGTTTGTAATGACTTGCATTAATCATTTCGATTATTTTCTTCTGCTTTTGTTATCCTCATTGTTATGTGATTATCCATATAAATACTGCTTATTAGTCTTTCTCTCTCTATATATAGTTATACATTCATATACATATATTCATATATATATTTATTCATATTTGCATAGCTCTTGATTTAAAAAACTGTTACTCACTTTGCATGAGCTCTTTGTTTTACTTACTACTGAGGAACATGAGTTTTTGCTTTTGATTTTCCTTTCATCAACTTTTTAGCTAATATTTCTTATTCTCACTTAAAGGGAAACAAGGATATGCTTATCAGAAAAAAGAGAAAAGAAAGAAAGAAAGAAAACTATTGTTCCTCACCAGTCTCGTTACCCAGGACAAGTTTCCAATTTCTGTATTTTTCCTAAATTTTACTTAAAAGGCTAGAAATCTTTGTACCATTCCATGCATTTCCCCCTGCACCCTTCTCTGACTTTGCTCCATTTCTTCTCAACTTAATTCCATTGTTTATATGTATCTCTGCATTTGCTACTCTGTTTATAATTGTTTGCTTTAGTTCACCTCCCTTTTCCCCCAAATTGAGAATTGGTGTTGAGGAATCGGACTTTTAATTTTATGTTCTTACAGCACAAATGAGTTTGTAGGCAGGGCAAATCAATCATGATGAATGAGTGACTTGGAACAAACTCCAGATGAACTGGTCTTTCCTTTTACTATTTTGGAGTATATATAAGAACTATGGGTCTCTCTCTCTCTCTCTCTGTCTCTCTCTCTGTCTCTCTCTCTGTCTCTCTCTCTGTCTCTTTCTGTCTCTCTCTGTCTCTCTCTCTCTTTCATCTATTTCATTCTTAACTGTGGAGGCTGAGAAGTCTCAACATATACAGTTCATGAGCTGGAGACCCAGGAGGTTTGGTGGTGTAAGCCAATCTGAACTCAAGAGAAAGAGAGAGAAAATTCTCTTTCCTTTACTCAACCAAACCCTTCTTTTTCCTATTCAGGCCTTCAAGTGACTGATAGTTATAATCATGGCTGGAAAATCTGCTTTACTCAATATACAGATTCAGATGTTGATATAATCTAGAAAAACCTTGACAGGCACATGCATCACAAAATGTCTTACTAAATATATTTTGTACTCCATGACACAGACAAGCTGAGAAAGTTTACTAGAGTGTGTATCTAGGTATGACCATCATAGGGAACAATGAGAAAATGGTGCCAGGCAACATAGTATACACAAATCTAAAAATAAAAATCACTAAATGCACTTTGTCTTGCTTTACTGATGTATGGTGTAAAAGTAATGACTTATTTTTCTCATTATGAAAATTACCTACGCTCACTAGAGAAAATTTAGAATACACAAAGCATTATATGTAATATATAAACTCACCAGTAATGTCACCTCTAGGAACCTTTTGTTAAAATTCTGCTTCATATTTCAATTTTTCAAAATACAATATAAACAAAATTAAAGTTATACTATTTTTGAATCTCTGTATTTCTATATTTTCTATTCATTTATTTTTTGCTGCAGGTATTGAACCCAGTTCGTCTTGTATACTAAACAAGCACTCTAATGCTGAGCTACACCTCCAGACCATCCTTTGAAAACCTCATTTTAATATTTATAAATAAATTTGGTTCTGGATATCCAAGGCTTTTGTAGTTGAAGTGACAGTCATTCAGGTCATATGTGTTTATGTCAGGAAGATACATGGCTTCTTTCACTTTCTGATTTTCTCATCTGCTTTCAGGTACATATTTGTGTGTGGATTCTTTCCTTTCAATCTCTGTTTCTAACTGGCTGCCTTTGGTGCCTTTACATTTTTTTATGTAGTTCTTTTCTCCTGTCACCTGCTGAGTATTCACTGAAAAAATTACCAGGGCTCCCTGGGGGAATTTTGTTGTGCATCAACTCTGCTGGTGATCATTAACCAAACATTTGTGAATTGGTTTCAAAAGATAATTTTTTAAAGCTCTTTTTTGGTCTGTTGAATTCCCAGGTAATTAGACAAAGCAATTCCAGTCAGGCCTGGTGTTTATCATTTGTCATTCCAAAACCTTTGCTTGGCCTTAAAGTGAGAGATCGACCACATCCTGATCATCCTTGCTTGGGAAATGTAAACCAAATGACAGTGTTTCAGTGCATACAATGACCTGAATTTTAAGCAGAGCATGAAATAATGGAACTAGCACGTTTTCTCCTTAGTTGAATAAAGCCCTCGTGTAAAATGTAAACTATTCACATTTTATTTCAGAAAATTTCCCCATGATTCCTACATAAAATATAGTATTCTATGCCTTTAAATAAAAGACATTATGACTTTAATGTGCTTGTGTTATGATGAAAATGTACTAAGAATTTCACTTTATTATTTAATAATAAAATCATAACCTTAGTCCATGACACATTCATGAAGTATGATTTCAAATGAAGAAGGGGAAACATGGAAAAGTAAAGTAGCTCATCTGGGTCACCTTTTTACCAAGCAAAGACAAACTTACTATAGCTGATCTTAGTGTCCACGTACCTAACCACCGTGTATACTGCCTTCTCCTGAGAGCCAAGCATAGAGGAAAAAACATCCCTTCCAAGAAAAACTAACAATCCTATGAGAAGCAGTTAATACATTTAGCTTAATTTAAACTTAGAATTCAGCAAATACGTCTAATTGGTATTGTACTGAGCCTAGTTTCTTAAATGAATGAGATTTCAACAAGATAAAAAATTGAGTGACATACCAAGATGATGGAATGAGTTTCTCATGCTTATCCTAGGACAGAAATATTAGTTTAAACAACCACCATCATTCAAACATGAAAATGTGTTTCAATTCCTAAGACAACCAGGTAAGAAATTACACCACTTAGGTTGAGCATGAATATAAAAAAGGATGCACTAAAGAAACCAAGAAGAAGAGTTCCATATTACCTATGTCATTTTTCCCCAACCTTGAGCAGCACATCTAGAAGACAGATGTCTTATGTATGTGGGCTAGATAAAGCAGGTAAGCACTGACTGACTCATTGAACCCTAGGATCAGTCAGCTTCTGTGGCTCTGGGCACTTAATTCTTTTTTACTCTTTATTACCTTTTAAAATTTTTTCTTTTTTGTTTATTTTGCTCTGTTTTTTCTTTTGTCTTTTTTCTCATTTGTTCTTTTCTGTTACTTTTTAAAATATTATTAATGTCTTTTAACTCCTAAATAGGATACTTTATCTCCTTGATTTTCTTCTTCTCATCTTCTATCAATTAATTTTTAAAAGTCTATGTTTCTTTCTGGTTCCCCACACTCCTTCTTCTTACTAGCATAACCATTAAGCTTTATGAGTCTTTAGATAGTAAACACAATGAATACTGTTAGTAAAGGTGCATTTGTGGCACCTGGTAGACCGCTGTATATAAATATTTGGTTTGTGTTAGTATTTACACTTTGATTTTACTCATGTTGCCAAGAAATAGTTGTTGCTACTAACTGGTTTTCCCTATCTTCCAATATGTGGATTGCCACCAAGTCATTAATAATATTATGCCCCATTCCTACAGAATAGGTTCCTGGAACAAATACACTGCAGCCTCCTCTTCCAAATAAATAGAATTTGTTGGCTGTGGCAGAGGCAAAGATAACAGTTAGCCAAGTCCAGAGGACATCACTGAAAAGCAGACACTAACTAAAGAAATCTCCATACTAGCAACGAAGTCTTCTACTATAAGCAAGGTGCAAACTTCAGCAAAAATCGAATCAAAGTAGTAAAACAAAACAAAATAGAAACATGAGAAGACAAAGAAAGAAGATGCCTTCCCAAACTCCCAACTCTCCCAAAGTTGATCCATGGCGCATTGAAGGAAAGAAATAAAAAAACCACATGGCCAAATTATTCAAAGCATAGTAATATCTGCTGCTATGTCTATTATGTATGTCCTTTCTTAAATCAGTAGATGGGGAAACCAATCACGCTATTGGTCTCTGCTGGACATAGGCAGTGTAATGACTTTTCCAAGAAACTGCTGAACATAATTTCAGCACTTTCAAACTCAGCCACTTCTGAATGCCTACATTAATTTAGAGTTTAGGAAGCTTATCACAGCACCCAAAGTGAATGGCTATGATGTCATTCAATATTTTTATGTTGAGGCTATATGAAGCCAATTATTTAGTTTCCAAGCATCTTTCTTAGCTCTAAAAACCAGGCAAAGCAGTAAAGAATGGAAATGCTAAGTATATAGTCTCATCAGAGCAGCACATCAAAATGAGGGAAGCAGAATCATGATTCTTAAAGAGACACAAGCATTTTACCACCTAAATGCCACATTCTGAATCATGAAGGTTCCCAGATGGAGCCAAAAGGCCTTTGTTTTCTACTATTGTATGTCAATACTCCCAAGTTACACTGACATAGATTTTAGTATGGTACTTGGCATATCTTTCATTTGAGTTTTGGTGCTGGTGATTGAATGTAAGGCCCTGTGCATACTGGGCAAATGCTCTAACCCCGAGCTACACTCTCACTCCCTGTCGTGTTATGCTGAGTAAACTATCTAAACAGCCTAACTGCTGTGGGCAGTTAGACTCCACACTTTCCATTGCAGCTAAAGACTGAATTCTTTCCTAACAATTATTCAAAATACCATTGTATTTGGAGTTAATTAGAAGTTAACTAAAGTGAGTTTCTTTGAGAGTTTGTAAGCTTTTATCATTTCTTTTACTCTGAAAATCTGTAATACGTGCCTGAAATTAACAGTGTATTAGCAACATATTACAAATGCATTATACTTATCTAAACTTGCACCAGAAGCCATTTTATTGATGAACATAAATTTGTGAATCTTAGACTCATGTATTTTCAAAGAGTATCACTCATTAGAAAATTTTATGTTTCTCTTATTTTCAGGTATGTTTGGAGAAAGAATTTTCAAGTATGTTCTTAAGAGTGTCATTGGTGTACTTCCCACATTATGCTTGTGACCTAATTTTGAAAATGTTGGTGGTAGTTGTCAAATAGTATTGATCCCATGTGACTAAAACTGTATTTTGTTTTTATTTTTATTTTTAATAGAAAAAGTAAGTTGGCTATGAAATAATAGATTGAGAAGTAAAGAAAATTACTACTACAAATCTTTCCTTCAACAATTAATATTTATTGTAGGCCTACTATGAACTAGATAATAATCTGTCTTCAGAGTTTTAAGATTTTATGTGACACAAAATTATAAGACATACAGTAAGATATCTAATAATAACATGAATTCGGTTTGAAAGGCATCACCGATAATGAGTGACATGGGAAAATTGAGACGTTTCATAGAAATTGGCGTTTGAATTGTGTCTTGTGGCTTTAATCATTCTTGAGGTTTGAAGTAAATCTAGATATCAGCAATTTAAAGATTGGAAGTGATGATGGAGATCATTTAGGCTAAATTTACACTCAGGAAATATGACTGTTAGGAATATCCTTGACCAGTTAGTTATAGGAAGAATCTTTTTGAACTATTTGCCTGAATTTATGGAGCAGACCTTCCATCTGAAGGAAATTCTAATTGTTAGAAAGTTTTATCATTCATCATAAATTGGCTTTCTTGTAACCTGTATTAAATCTGTCCTTTTCAAAAACCTAAACCAAATTTAATCTCCCTATCTAGTGATTGAGGCTCAAATAGATTTTAAAGCTGTGCTAATATACTTTTGAATCCTGCTCTAGAATTTATCATGTTTATCTGAACTTTTGCTGTAAGGAGCTCATATTTTGAGATTATTTTCTCCTTAATATGGGTGCTTGATTTACTTGTAACTGTGAAAGCTCTCAAATATCTTTCTTTATAAGAGACTCTTTTACTTCTGGAAAAAATTCAGCAGTATAGAATTCCATTTCCTATATAGCTCATCCATATTATTCTATAAACCACTAATCTATGATATAATTCTTTTCTGCTTTTTTAATTTAGGTTATGTAAATGTTTCATGGAGAAGGCTAAAGTTTGTGTTCAACTGGCCTCTTGCATTGGCAGGTAAAGGATTCCTTGCATATCAAAAAAAAAGAACAGTGAATAAGGCAAGATTGTTTTGGAGTTATTGTTCAGTTTTGTCCAGTCTTCATTTCAGAGAGTGTATAACTTAATTTTCATGACCGAATGAAATCACCCAGTGAGCTCTGACCCATGTGCTTGCTTACGGATGTCAAATACCCATTTGAGTTTTGTTTATGTCTCCCTTCCTGTTAAATAGCATCAGTAGTTGAAAGCTTTCCAGGATTGGCTTTAAAATGAAGCATAGGTCATTTAAACGAGAAAGCAAAAGAGAAGAGATGCAGTAAATCAGACCATTACTGATCATGATTGTATTTTGAAAATCTTCCAAAAGTGTTCTTTATATTCCTTCCCAATCTCTCTCTGTCTAATTGATTTATGCTTAAAAACTATGATCTTATGGAATAATCTTTCTTTGGTTTGTTTCTTGTATACTTGCATTCTATAGTGGCAATGATAGTTAACAGTAATGAAGACCACTAAATTAGGGCAGTCATTAGGAGAGAAGTTTGTAGTAGGAAACATTATTTCCCTATAAAATACTTAAATTCCACTTGAATCGCTAATACAAATAATTAAAATTCACATGCCACAAACTGCAGGAAAGTTTTCTTATTGATATTTTTCAAAAATAACTATAGAATATGCTTTGAATTATCTGTAGCACTCTGAGATAAGGAGGAGCTGCCCACAATTATGAGCACTGTTCCAGCTATCCTAGAAATAAGATGTCTTCAATACTTTTAACTAGTGATTTATGCGTCTCCAAGGGCCTTAAAACTCAAAGAAAGCTGCTTTCTGGGGTCTCTCAGGCACAGCTCAAGGGACAAGTGTCCCAGGGAGTTTTTCTGAGGTTTTGGGGTCTGGCACAAAATGAATCCTTAGCTTTTCTAGTCCCATGCTGCCTATTAGCTATAAGTAATAAACCCACTGACTGCCTACTTCTAAGTAATGAACGCCCTTTGTGTAACCTAGTGTGTATATGATACTGTGTTTCACAAGACTTTAAACAAGTTGGTATCCAGTACACAGTGAACCTGCTTTTAATAGGACTAAGGCAGAGGAAATGTGCAGTAGAATAAATATTTCTTTACTAGTCTTTCTTTCTTATATAAATACTGAATTCAATTAATTGTCTAAAAATACAAACTCAATTGTATGGGTTGGTTTTTACAGTTTAACTTCAGAAATACATTGTGCAAGAAAAGAAATGTTTCCATATATCGTCATCCGAAATGAACATTTTCTGGAAAAAAGGTAATTCTTGCAGTTATTAGAAACATTAGAGAGTGAGGATATGAGGAAACTTTGGAAATTAAGCTATATCAATGGAAATTGTTACATAATTTTCATGGATAATGTGTAAAAGAAGCTTATTTAAGTATATTTTAGGACATAGTAAACAAATTTAGTTATCAGGATTTGTTATTTTTTATTCCTCAAGAACTTTTATATTCACCCTGTTGTTTACCAATCTCACAAGAATGCTTAATGAAGCACTTTTTGGAGAGTTAAGCAATAAGTAATTTTTTCTCCGAGGTTTAAAGAAATGCTGAATGATGCATTTACTTTCAGAATTCAATTTTGTCATATAGATACTTTTTAAAGGTCTGTTTAATTTTGTTTTCCCAGGAATGTAGCTTGAAATATACAGATATTTATCTTTTAAAAACCAATTATAAATTGATGCTACACCATCTCCATCATAGGCAGAAATGGGTCATAAATGTCTGCAATCATAAAAAAAGAGGAAAAATCACGACATGGCTCTGGGTGCTTTGAAATTGTGCAGATTCAGACATTAATAGATACTCAGAAGAATCTCTTTTGCTTATCTTTATGGGATAAGAGAGTATATCCAGTGGTGAATTACAGTACTCATAGGAGCATGAAGAATTCTACATGCCCTATTCTTACCATGTTGGCATCTATTCTCAATGTGCCCCTGAAATGCCTGGCATTGCAACATAATTCATTTCCTGAGTATTTGTGGCAGTTCAGAATGCCAGAGATTCTAGAATTCTGCCTTTTCCAACATCAGCAACTATAACTTTTAAGGTAGAAGTTATGTTAAATATCTTTAGAGGCAATAACACAGAGTTGTTGATGATAGAATACTGAATATTTTGATGGGAAACGAAACACTGTATTTTTTGTGTGTGGCAAATTTGAGAAAAGATCATCCTTTCCAATAATTATCTAGAAACCAGTAATACTTAGAATGATGCCAAACCTATTGTTGCTCTTTCAAAGTATGATTAATATTCAACAAATGTCAACTATGTATGCATATAATCAGATAAGACAAATACTTAGAAAATTGCTTTGGATATTATTTTGTACTATCTGAATGACAAGTAAAATTTTATATCTAACATAACTAGGACAGTTATTTGATAGTTCTGCACAAATCTATTAAGTAAATATTTAAACATGAGATAATATTAAAGAATATTAGCAAGTCAATTTTATTCAGGACAGTTTTGGAGCTTTTGTACATAAAGAAGTGTGTGGAGAATTTTTGACTTAGTTGGTAGCATGTCTTTAAAAAAACATATTAAGCATTCAAGTTATAGCCTAGGAAATGTTTGCAAAATGAATTCAAATCATTAGAATTACTTAAACCCTCCTACATTTTTAAAAACCATCTAGAAATTTTCTAAACTATTGTGAGGATGAAAAAATGGATTAAACATAAATATCTGTTTGACTATGATTTTAAAACCTTACTGTACCAGAAGCTTACATTTTAAGCCTAAGATTTAATTTAAAACTTAGTTTATCCTAGTGCCTGAAAAAAAAAATTTGTTTTTTTAACAGATAAAAATTTGTGGTACATATGCCAAATTATGATGCTTACAATTCTAGAAACATTGATATCACTCAAAATCACATTTTATCATCACATAGACATTTCAGCATATTAAAAAAGAAGGTAATGGCTATTAATATCATTACTTCTTATTTTATTGTTTTATTTAACTTTCCTGAAAAGGACTTTCTTTCTTTACTATTAGAAATATTTTTATTCAAAACTTGAAGTGTAAATATTCCTTTCTGGGCTGATGTGTTTGTTCAGTGAACATTGTATCTACTACATATCAAACCAAGTCTATATACCAGACATTCAGCAAAGGAAAGTCTAAAACCATCAATTAAGTATAAATATTAAAAATATAGGTACAAAAATAGATGCTTTTCATTGACTGAAATCCACTTCATTTAATAAACATTGGCTACGATAATAACATGCAAGTCTTTAGAAAGCTACAGTGTTTTCTGAGAAGAAAAAGTTATCAGATCATTTTCATTTGCAGTGCAACTGACCAACAAGATTTATAATCTGTTAATTCTTAGGATTCAGAAGATTTTACTCACTTATTTTCATTTAAATGAAAAACTCTGAAAGTGCATGAACAACTAGGTAACTAGACTGATCACCTGGAATAATGTCCAAATTCATGTTCCTCTAATGTTCACTTGAAGCATTTCGATTAGATGATGATTATTAATAGGAAAGATATTTAAGCATGATATATGCCAGAACGCAAGTCCTTCTTAGTTGCCAATTTCTCTTGCAATCAGATGCATGAAATAAATTATTCTATGTAACCAGTTAAATCATATAATTATATGGGGTTCACTGACACTAACTGATCTAGTAGTTTATTCAAATTTAGTTTTATTATTAAGATAAACATATAAAAGATACACAATATTATTATTAAATGGATTCCACAGAACCAGAAATTCATACTATTTCTTTCATTTTGTTAACTACTAAGTTTCATAAAATTTTTGAGATTATAAAAGTGCACACAGGCAAAAGGCTGAGGTAGACAAATGAGATGGCCAAAACAAAGGTAAGAGATGAGGAGGACAATAATAAAACTAAGATTAAAACTGGGATGCAATTGAGCCAACCTAAGATTCTGAGACAGACCACACTTTTGCCTTAAAATATTTTAAAGGTCAAGCAAGGAGCAAATACAGTTACCAACAAGATTTGTGGTCTCTAAAATAAGGAACACTAGTATATTTTCAGACTGAAATACGAGTGAAATTTCTCTTTCAGACTATAACAATAAGGACATTTTTCTTTGCTTTGGACACTAAATTAAAGAAAGAACTTCTTAAATTATTCTATAATAGCAGTTTTTCTGCACTGGATTGTGATAAGTTTTGGACTGCAAAATTGAAGTTTGTATCCTTTGTTAAGGATCTGCAATGATGATACTCTGCTCAGTAAAGAACAATTTTGTTTACTTTGATATAGATTTAAAATTTATTTTTTAGTTAAAAAGCCATGAATTTAACCAGGATGCTTGTCTAGATGACTTCTGTAAGATTTTACTTGTCAAAGATGTCACCAGAAAGAATTTAGTGGAAAGGTATCATCGCTATTAAGAAGAAAAAATGAGATAATTTAGAATCAAGAGGTTGGGCAGTCACCTCTGTTTCAGCACCATGGGAAGGGAAGAAATGACTGATCTTTGTTCATGCCTTTCCATGATGTATTGACCTCTGACAAGTGAGCCCTACTTGTGATTGTGACAGAAAAAATGGGCCAAATTACTGAGCTGGGCTAGGCTTGCATTACTTGGCAATTGCTATATAACAAATTTTCACACAGTTAAAGACTTAAACTAACATGAATTTATTACCATACATTTCTGTAGGTACAATGTCAAACACAAGTCTCATTGGACTAAAACCAGATGTCAGTAGGGCTTCAGTCCCTTTTAGATGCTCTTGGAAGTCACTTCTAGTGTATAAACTGTGTCCTCGCCTTTTCTAGTTTCCACATACTTTGCTTTATGGCTTCCTGGCTCTGTCTTCAAAGTCAGTTCAGCAATATTTCTAATCTCTCATTTATCTTGTCCCTGGTTGACTCTGACCTCAGCTACAAAAAGCCTCTCCACTTTAAAGATTTGTGTAATAAGGTTGGTGCAGTATAATCTTCCATCTCAAGGTCCTTAATCAAATTTGAAAATCTTTGTTTCCTTGTCGATTAACATTCCTGGGATTCATGGACTAGGATTATGACATTTACCTACGACAAATCCTCTAGAGTTTAAGGACACTTGCAGCCTTTGTCTTTGTTCTTCACTCTGATCTTCATCTGTTTCTGAGTTTCTGGTGCACTAAATCCCTTCCACATGAATGACCACAGTTTCCTGCATTGATAATGTGCTGGTCTGCTGCTAACACTGGCATTAAGAGACATGGAAGCTGTAGCTTATATATAGCCCATATGGCCCTAGTGGACAGAAAGGATGAACAAAACAGCCATGTTTGTTTTCTCTCTAGAGAACTAAGAACTATTTGGAAAAAAAAAGATTCTGGGCGGAAACCTGGGTTTTTTCATATTATTATTTGGAAACAAGAAACAACAAAATTTGGGAGATTAATTTAAGTATGAACTAATTTCTTGTGAGAAGGTGGTGAAATTTATATCTGTTAGAGTTGAGTAAATGTAAAACTCAATCTGCTATTTATAAGAATGAACAGTAGAGACACACAAATGAGGACATCTGTGTATACACATATATGCAGATAGAGAACTCATTTTAAAAATGAAACTCCAAGAGAGATGCTGTACAAGATTTAACTTTCTTTTTTCAGTCCCCAGGAGGAAGTCTGCAATGGTATATTAATAAAAATATCTTCTAGCATATAAAGCATATAACTACAAATGTGTCATTAGCACTAAATTTCTTTCTACCTCCAAACCCAATATCAATTATCTGTATTTTCATTTTGGGAGACTAGATCTTGACAGAATATTAACTGTGGCACTGTACTAGCCTTTCTCATTGTTGTAGTGATTTTTGCATAAAATATTTTGGAAAATTTAATAAAAACTTTTTCCTTGTCAAGTTTATTAAAACTCAGTATCTAACATGGACCAAAAGATTCTTAGTATTGCACACACATACATCTTCCACCTGTGAAATAATTAAAATCAGGTTAATGGAAATAATAATAATAGGTCCAATGAAAATGCAAGAATAGGGAAGGCAAAGGACAGGAAAGAGAAGAGAACGATGCACATGTTTCCCACATTCATGAAGAAGGTATTGATCGATTAGGAGCAGATTCTCAAATCCTTAAGTGAAATCATTTTGTAATGTGTTTTGGGGAGCTCTACTTTGGACATCATATCCAGTAAAACATATTCAGTAAAACATATCAGTTTGAAAAGAGGTTTTCTTTTACTGATATGCAAAGAAATGAAGTATTTGCTATAATGGCAGAATTATTGCATGTGATAATTTGATGTTTCCCTCTTGGATGTGGACATGTGTTAGAGATAGAAGGAAAAGGCTTTATTATATATTTCATTTATTTGATGAACTTGTTCTAAAAGTGCATTTGCTCACATTTTTAGAAAAATTAATTTAATATGTGTTTTGAATTTTAAATGATTTTTTGTATTCTCCTGTCCAGTGAACTTGAATGTAACTCATGCCTACTCAGTCTGTATCCATTTACAGCCAATAAATGGAATATTAATCTTAGTCATCTTTATGAAAGAATTCTTGGCAATAAGGGAGAGGGTTATTGGGTGAGGGTTGAACATTAGACTATTTCAAAGCTTTGTTTCTTGGAATAAAAATAAGTAGGATAAATTGAAAAGTATATGCTTTCCCTGTGGTAGGAAGATATGCAGATTATCCTTCCCTTTGAGAGTGGCTTGGAACCAAACTTCAGAAGGAGTTACAGGGCCTGCGGTTTTGGTTAAGCTCCTGTTTATAGGGATGGGCCTCTGTGAACATGTGGGATCTATTCATTTACATTTGAAAAACATTAGATGTTTATTTATTTCTGATCCAGTTGCTGATTTTTCATTTCGTGTTTCATTTCTTCTGTCTTCTGAGTTGGAACTCTGCTTCAAGACAATGCACTCAACCATTTGATGTCTTTGCAGATGGAAGATGAAAAGCTTAGGTCTTTATTTATAAAAATGAGGTTGTATTAATTTCTAGAGGTTGATTATTTGACAAAGAATGCACTGAATATGTGTTCAGCCTGGTGGCTTGGTAACAGTTAAGGATAAGAGGCAATGGATTAGAGCGGTGTTTCACTCACTGCTTAATATATATGACTTTGGGCCCGGAATATAGCTCAGCGGCACAGTGCCTGCCTGGCAAGCAGGAGGTTGTGAGTTTGATCCCTGGTTAAAAAAAAATCACAAAAAAGTACTTTGAGTAATAAAACTAATTCCTTTGTAGTTAGTGTCTGGCCCACGATGGCTCCTACTGATACAGGGGAATGAAATTCCTGACCTACTGTGTCTGGTACGAGCTTGTGTTCTCTAAAATTGAAGAATACATTTTAGGAACAATGGAGGAAAAGAGTACAATATATTTATTGAGAGAAATCTTCTGTTTGAAGAGAGACAGAAGGGGGACCCAAGTGGGCTGCCCAGGACTCTGTCTTTTCCAGTGACTTTTATAGAGTAAAACCATGAGTTCAAGGTGGGGGAAGACTGAGAACTCAACGCAGATGGGCATAAGGTCGGACATAACTATAGCTAGCCAATAAGATCAATAGTTTAGGTAACATTGATTACATGGGAGATAAATGGGGAAGTGAGCCATGTAGAAAGCCGGCATTCTTACAGAGCAGTGACTATTGGGATGGTGACTCTTGCCTTCTCAAGGTGATCCAGACTTAATCCCTAAGGATTATACTTAAGAGTGTGGTTGCATTTGTTTTGCCTTCTGTCTTGAGATCTGGCCCACAGCAAGAGGTGTGTGTCCCCTCCCAGGTCATCAGATATCTGGTCCTCTGTGCCAGCTTCCTTGAGGGCTTAGCCTTGTCTGACTGCCTGTAATATTTCTAACTGGCTCAGCTGCCTATAACACTATGACTTCTCATATGGTATCTCTTAATCTTCATGATTATTCTTTGAGGCATATTTTATCACCACTCTTATTTTGTAAATGAAAAAATTGGAAGTGCAAAGTCACACCATGTCTTAATGAGAGTGTTTGACTGTAAAAGCTTATGCTCATTCTGTCTCATCCATTATTTCCTGAATCATTATTTCTATAGTTATCCAAGTGACGTTAAAAATACCTGACTTTCACAGGTGGTGAGAATGCTAAAAATAATATGGTGTAGCAGCTAGCATCTATAGCTAAAACTTAAATCTTTTACTAAAAATACTATCAGCTCCTTGTTAGGTACCATGCATAATTCTAGGAGGTAAAGGACACAGTGATGAGCAATCATAACATGGTCTTTGGAGCTTGAAGTGTCTTGGCTCAGTGTTATCCCATTTTATTGCCAGTAATTTCAATATTGGGATGGGGATCAATGGGGGAAAAAGTGTATTATCTTGGTACTACAAACTGAGATGTTTAAATGACAGACATTTATGGTCTCGTATTTCTGAAGGTTAGATTAAGATATTGACAGGATTGGTTTATTTTGAAGACCTTAAGGAAGAATATGTTCCATGCTGTCTCTTAGCTGCTCGTAATTTCTGGAAGATTTTGGTGTTCTTTGGCATGTAGAAGGATCAGCTCACTTTCTACCTTCATGCTTACATGGTGTCCTCCTTGTGTGTGTGTGCATTTGGATCCAAGTTTCTTCTTTATTTTATAAAGATGCCAGTTATAATGGATTTGGCTCCCATCCTATACCATCATGAACTCATTTTAATAATTATGCTACAACTCTGTTTTGGAAAAAAGTTTATATTCTGAAATATTGGTGGTTAAGATTTCAAAATATGCCTGTTGGGTGTCTTCATGTGCAGATACATATCCATTCTTTATTTTCTTCTTGAAAGACAGTCAATCATTTCAATATCTTTCTTGCCTTTTGTAAATAATGTTGCAGTGGAATACATGAACAGTTATCCCTGAAAAGAGCTGATTTTATTACCTTTGTGTATTGTTCAGCTTTGAAGAAGAAAAATATTCTTCCATTGCAACAACATTTGTGTACCTCAAAGATCTTATGCTAAGTGAAAGAAGCTGGACATCAAAAGACAAACACTGTGTCACCTCCCTCGTATATGATGTAGAGAAAAGTTGAATACACAAAACAGTGAATGGAACAATTGTTTCCATGGATGGGGTGAGAAAAGAGGGGAGGTTGGTGAAAGTTGCAGCAGGATAGGATGAGTAAATGTAAAGATCTAACATACATCTGACTGCATCAGATACTGAAAATCTGCTTAGAAGAGTAGATTTCAAGTGTTCTTGTGATATATGCAAGATACATAGAGGGAAAAAGGGAGAAAGGGAGAGCAATGATGGTAAGCATATCAAGAAGTTGTTTTAATCACTTCCCAGTTGCTGGGACAAAATACCCTGTACCAAATTCTTAAAAGAGGTGAAGTTTGTTTTGACTCAAGGTTTCAGTTCATGGTTGGCTGGTTCTAAAGCACAGAGGACAGGAGCTCCAGTGGTGCAATCGATTAGCACAGGATACTTACACAAAGCACAGAGGACAGCTTCTCATCCCATGGCATCCAGGAGACAGAGAGAAAAGGGAGGGGCTTTGGACAAGAATAAGCTATTCTCAGTCATGCCTCCAACCTACCTCCAAGCAGGTCCCATGTCCTAATGGTATATTCAGCTCCTGAATTCACTGAGTCGTATAGCAACCCCATGCTCCAATCACTTTCCCAAAGCAGTAGAGTTTAGATTTACCATGTAACAGAAGTTGATAGGTTAATCAGCTTGACTGTAGAGATCATTTCATTATGTGTACATCTGCCATTGTAGCCTGCTTTACCTCCTGAATACATACAGTTTTTATTTAAGAAAGATTTGAACCAATGAATTATGGGGGACACAAATCCAAACAATGAGTTTCTCAATGTTAATAAAATTTTAGCTTCGTTTTTTGGTATAAGACAGTATCACAATTAGGACTCTATGTACTAAAACAGGCACAGAGAATTTGTTCACAGACTTGAGAACACTGTTGTATAGCCAATCTACAACTCTGCAAATTGTGCCCACAGCCTCTGAAGTGTTGAACAAATGATAGGTCCATAATGCTTTGAAATATGATGAGATTTCCTCCCTCCAAGTGGTCCCTCTGAACACTGCCTTGCTTTTTCTAATGAGACATGAATGTTGACATTGGCTCCATCAAGTGTGTGCAGAGAATAGAGAATGGAGGGTGTTAGCTTTCTGAATAGAAAGCTTTCTACCAGTAAGGATAATTGAGAAACAAACAGTGATTTTTTTTCCTAAAAAAGGTTATACATTCTCCCACAAAATACCACAGAAAGAGCAAATCTGACTATTCACCCATCAAATCTGATACATGAGAAGAGGAATTATTCAGTTTTCAATGCCAGTCTTAACCACTTACCAGTCCAATTATTTAAATAAAGGATGACCCAAAATTGCTTATTTACTTTTCATTAATTTGTATAAAATAGCAGGAAATATAAAAATATCAATTTTATTCAATTTATTCAATATAGGAATTGGCTAGTTGAAATGACACCTGCCCCAGAGACACTCAAGACACTTAGTATGTAAACAAATGCACCGCATGAGTGATGTTCCCAGTAAACTGTTAAGTGGTTAATATTTAAAAATTACCCAGACTTTCATTTGTGTTAATTTATTTACTCCTCAGGGAAATCCTGTACAGAAAGGGAAAAGTTCACAAAACTTTAGTAATGGATCAAAATTACACCAAGTTTAGTAGATTTAGCGTTTCATAGTCAGGTCTTTCTGAGTGAAACTCTCAAGCTGTGTCCACAGTACAAGGCCTAAGTGACTGGGTATTATGCACTGGGCTGAGACAACAGGAGTCTATGTTTTGATTTCATATATTTTACACTGTTGATATTCCCAGGAATCTTCAATAGGTCAGTGAGAAAATGCACGCAGAAGCATAGGCCAATGTGATCTGTTGTTTTCTACCTATGTAGGATCCAAACAACAATTAACACAGTTGGGAAATTCAAGACCAGAAGCCTTAACCCATATTCTTGTCTTCACAGCTCCTAGGTGATATCCAGGGACCAAACCACCCAAGTCCTCTGCCCATCCTCCATTCAGTCTGTTGTTGCTCTGTCTGCTTTCTCCAAGTCCTTCCCAATAGTTTTTCTTGTGTATTATGCTTTGCCCTTGACAAACTCTCAAACTTTTCAGCAGTTCTAGAATGCTTCATCTCTTATCATCCAAAGAAAAAGATATATAATTTCCCAAATCACTGATTTGATTTCATATACCTACACATTTAAAAAGCCACTTTTTGTCCCACACCTCTTGAGTGCATTTTTGTGCATTTTCCAAGGTTCAGCTGCTGCTTCAAGCCTTTATCCTTGTGTCTTCTTATAAGACACCTTTCCCCAAGATGCTCACTTCTTGCAGCTTTCTGATTCCCTATGGGTGCTGTTTTTCATCTGTCGACACTGTGGATTCTGTGGACCTTGGCTTCTACCTTGTGATCAGTCATCTTGGGCAGTAAAAGTTACAACCTAACACTTCACTTCCTATACACTAGATGTTGTATCTTTACTAGTTTTATTTACACTTAATATTTCTCCATATGTGGTATTTTAAATTCTTACATTCTACATATGATCTGAACTTCTTACATCCTCAAAACATAAAGATTTTTGGACCTTAGTGGTTTCCATCTCCCTCCCAGCATTCCCACCCTGTGTATGAATTCTATTTTGGCTTACACAGTGCTCCTTAATAGGCATGGTCCGGAGCTTAGCAATGTTGTCAAAAACTTTATCTTTCCTTGCACTATGAATTCTCTGAAGTTCCCTGTCTCGTTGCTAAACACTGTCTGAGAGAACCACAAAATCATAGATTTATGCCATTTCCAGTTTGTGCCTTCCTATTTGAGTTGGGTGCTTCACTCTTTTGTCCATGGTTAAATTCCTTCCCAATTCATTGGTTATTTCCTCTCCTCAATGACTGCTGATCCTTAAAAGTCCTTCCTCCTTATCCATGTTAACACCACAGTTTCCTGATTTTTATTTTAAAAGCACAATAAGCTAATATGTACATGGAAATTAAACTTCACATTTTTTATTTATCATCTTTCAACAAGTTCAAATACTTTCATTTTCTACAAATCTCTCTGATGTGTCTTCTAATATTGTTAACTTTTACCTTAGTCTTAGCTGTGAGCTTCAATATCTTCTTCTGGGGAGGAGAGTGATTAAGTGTAAAAACATTAAATTTAAGAAAAGGCCTGCATCTGAATCCTGGGCCTATTTCTTTTTGGATGTATTATTTGACCATGACACTGAACCTAATTTTTCTTATCTGTAAAGTGGGAACAGTAATATCAGTAATGAAGATGCCTCATTTATAGGATTGCTTTGATCATAGCCTACATCTGTCTTATACATGGTCTAATTACTTTATGCCGTATTTTGCCATTTTGTGTTTGGAATTTCTACAAAAACATAATATCACCTCCCCAAACAATCTGCTCTGGCCAGAGCTTATAAGAAAACTTTAGGGAATGATTCTGATTCTATTCCTATTGTTTGTGTTCACCTATCTCTGGGATGATAATAACTTTATATAACAAAAGATATATGAACATTGTTTAGAAGAGAAATTAAACTTCAGAATGACCGCAGTATGTAGACTTGGTGAAGGTATTTAGGTACTGGTCACCTTCTAAACTTTCTTGTCAGAAATGATGCGGGGAACTGTTGTGCACTTTCCAGGGTGGAGATGGCTCTACAGCCGTAAATGATGATAATAAATTGGGTAATGGTGTGAACAAATTATGTTTACAGTCACAGTGAAAGCATATGAATCATACAGATAAGCAATTTCAATCAAAGAAATCGGAAAAATTGCTCTGAAAGGTCAGACAAAAACATGATACTTGTGGTATTTTTATACAATAGAATATTACTCAGCTATAAAAAAGATCTTGAGGCTTTTATAGGTAAATGGAGGCAAGTTGAGAGTATCCTCATAAGTGAAATAAATCAGACTCAGATTTATAAATATTGTATTGTCTCTCTAGTGTAAAAAATAAATGATGAAAAACTGAAAGAGTAATAAGATCCAAAATGTATAATAGATATTGTAATAATGAAAGGGAAAGAAAATGCTTGAAAGGAAAGAGCAACCTGTAGGTATACACATATAACTGTATGTATGTTTAAGTGTGCAAGATAGAAAACCACACTACTAAGTTTTTGACAGATCATCAAACAGAACAGTTTGTGCTGTCATTGTTTGATTGTCTGTTCATTTCTATGCTTTGATTTTGTAACTTGAATAACTACTTCTGAGATAGCAATATGTAGTATATCAACTAGTGAGAGTTCTTAATGTTTTCTTTCTTAATGTTATTTTTTAAAATTCTGTATCAGCTTTACATTTTTTGTTTTGCTTTTTTAAATTAAAAAAAAAAACATGATACTGACCTTAAGATTCTTGGTCACCTTAAGCAATAAGAAATTCTGGGCAAGCAGGACAGCTGTCCCTGAGGTGCTCCTTGCCTACATCTTACACCTTTCATATGTGAGAAAGACAGAGCATATTCTCTCCAACATGGGAAAACTAAAAACATCACCTGGAAAGTAGTAGTATGAGAGTTAAGATTAACTATGTCAACTTGATTGACACACTTCTGGCTGTGTGTGGGTGGGTCATGGAGAAAGACTTTTGGTCCTGTGTGTAATCCTTGGACACTTGCACTCTGACACTGTTTTCTTGCTCTGCATTTTGTTCAACATGAGCTAAGAATCTTTTCTCTGCCACACACTTCTCTCATGACATTTCTGCCTTGGAGCCACATGTTAATGGACTGGATTCCCCAAAACCATGAAACAAATTGAACCTCTTCTCCTTTAAGCTGGACATTTTGTTGCATATTGTGTCTCAGAGACAGGAAAAGTGACTAGTACAACTAGCCATTACTATGGCTTGAGCAGGATACTAAAGTGGAGGTGCAGGAAGAGGTTGAAAAAACAGTAGCTGGATATGGTCAATCACAATTTGTGCATGCATGGATGTTGCAGAGAATCCTATGAATATGTCTCATTAATATGTTAATAAAACTTGGAAATACCAAAAATAGGTCAAAGACTGAGAAGATTTTCCCTGTAATGCTTTTGGCATTTGTATAAAAAAGCTGGTATTACTTATTCACCTAGTCTTCCACTTTATTTGGATATTTAGATAAACATTTCATGAAGCAGGAATAAAAATTAAGAGATCTCTCGATACAGTAAAATAAATACTATTCATTTAGGGAATACAAATTAGTATGATGCAATAATAAAAATATTTTAAACACCTGTTTTTAGTGAGGTTAATCAGCAAAGGAAATTTCACTTACAGGTCTCACCTTTTAAGGCAAAGAGAAAATGCTTCATTTTGATGTAACTGAATAAAACCTTAAGTATTCAACAAGTAGTTGTATGAATTAATGAAATGTTTCTGGTCTTAAATAGCTAATACCAAAAAGTAAGAAAGACAATACTGTGTTTTCTGCTACTCAAACTCTGTCAAAAGTGTTGATGAACTGCATGGGAAACACTTCAGAGAATCAACAACTGGGATCTCATATTATTGAAAAGTTTCTGCACGTCAAAAGAAATCACCATCAGAGTGAAAAGAAAACCCACAGAATGGGAAAGAACTTTAGCCACCAACTCCTTAGACAAAGGACTTATGGCAAGAACATATAAAGAATTGAAAAACATCAAGCCCCCAAATTCAAAGTCCCTGTCCAAAAATAGGCATCTGAGATGAACACACAGTTCTCAGATGAAGATGTACAAATGGCAAATAAATACATGAAGAAATATTCACCATCACTGGTCATTCGAGAAATGCAAATTAAAACAACATTGATATTTCATCTCACTCTGGAAAGAATAGCTGTCATCAAGAAATCAACTCATAACAAATGTTGGTGAGGCTGTGGGGAAAAAGGAACACTGCTCCACTGTTGGTGGGAATGTAGACTGGTGCAACCACTATGGAAATCAGTATGAAGAATTCTCAGAAGACTAGGATTGGAAGTTCCATTCAACCCAGCTATTCTTCTGGCATTTTCCCAGAAAAACTGAAAAGGTCATATCATAGTGATAAATGTGCACCCATGTTCATATCAGCACAATTTGTAATAGTTAAATCTTGGAAACTATCAAGATGCTTATCAACTGCTGAGTGGATGAAAAAGATGTGGTATTTTTATACAATGGAGTATTACTCAGCTATGAAGAAGGATGATCTTGAGGCCTTCATAGGTAAATAGAGACAACTTGAGACTATCCTCGTTAGTGAAATAAATAAGAATCATATTTATAAGTATCACATTGTGTCTCTAATGTAAAAAGCAATAAGAACTGTAAGAGTAATAAAACCCAAAATGTGTGATTGCTACTGTAAAAAAGAGACAAAAAGAAAGTGCTTTAAAGGATATAACTGCATGTATGTTTAAGTGTGTAAGATAGATTGATCATATTACTGTTTGTTTTAGATTGTGGAGCAGAACTGTTAACAGTCTCACTGTTTGAATGTCCACTTTGTATACTCTAATTTTGTAACTTGAACAACTATTTCCAAGATGATAGTATGTAAATTATTAAGTAGTGATTTGTTAGTGCTTTTTTTTGTTCTTTTCTTTTTTTCTTTGGAATTCTGTATTGTTGCTACCTTTTTTCCTGTTTTGTTTTGTTTTATTTTTCTCTCTGTAAATGAAATTTTTAAAAAAGTGTTGATGAAATTTATTAATTCTCTTTTAGGTTTTATCTAAAATTTATCATCTCAATTTGTTTTTCAAACAAATATCTTTATACTTAACATTTCCTATATTTTCTTGTATATTGCCTCTCCTTCCTCTAAGCCAGTTTTGCCTTGACATTTTTGTTCTACTCATAGATGTTATTCCTTGCCTTACCTCTGAAAATCATAAGCATGTATAAAGTCATTTGCAAATATGATCTGATATTAGTTTATCTACTGAATTTTAATTTTGTCCCTTGTCTATTAGAGGGTCTGCAGTTGTCAGGGGTGTCACAAAATTATTTAATCTTCAATTGAGGTCTAGGACTGTCAAGAAAAGGTGACCAGGGATATAAGGTGGATTTGGTCAATGAGTCAGAGTCATCAGGCCTATGATCAGATGCTGTATTCTCTTACCTCCTTCATTATGGACCCCCAAAACTGTATCTAACTCTTAGTTGCACCGAGTAACTCTGACTCCTGCCCTTTTCCCTCAACAGCCAAAACTCTAGATTTTAAAAAGTATATCTCCAGACCTTGGATCCAGTAGGCTAATAGATTCAATCCCACTTTTAATGTTTCCCTGTTTTTGCCTCTAGCAAATAGACATTTGCCTATTGTTTGAACAAATCTATTAAGAAAACATGCCTTTTTGGATTTACATAGCAATGCTCTGTATCTGGATTGCAAGAAACATTGAAGGATGGCTTTACAGTGATATCTTGACTGGAAATTCTAAAATAAAGATTAAAATTACTTCTTGAGACTCAAGCCAGGAGGCAATGGCATTGTTTTGGAAGTAGGATCATTCCTCTTAAACTAAAATCTTATGATTGGACTACTAACATTAAAAGCAAAGCTAAGCAAAACTAAACTAAAGGAACAGATTCTGACAGGTCCTCTCACTAGAAATGATGTTAGCATAAATCATTTGTATCATGAAGCAATTTCTAAGCAGTTTATTTGGTAGAGCTCCAGGGGGTCAGGACCCTCAGTAGACTTCCCAGCACCGGCAAGAAAGGGACTGTTTATTCATACACCACTGGAGCTGGCAGGACATAGAGATATGAATTGGCTTATTTTGTAAAATGATCAGAAGAAAAAGGAAAAAATTTAGGGAAAAACTCTTAGTTAAAGGCAGAGTCCAAGTTAATTTTTAGTTTTCAAGCCATCAGGCTTTCTTTCATCATGCTATGTAATTTTATTTTTTCTTTTTCTTGTCCAAACTATAAGTGCTGAATATCTTCTAAGATATCTGAAGAAATATTATTATCTTCCTGGTTTAGAATTGGTTTAATACATAACAATTTGTTAGTATTGGTGAAAATGACATGTCTTTGCTGAGTGTACTTGATTAGTTAGAAAATTTAAAACAATTCAGATGATACTGATCTTGTTCTCCTATTAAATCAACTTCAAGTATTCATTAAATTAGTTTTACCTTTGTTTGATTAAAAGTATTCCAGAGCATTTATGAGGGCTCATTTTGGTTGTTAACTTGACGAGGTTGAGGGACAGCTAGAGAATTAGTCAAACCTAGTCATGGTTTATGTCAGGGGCCCCAAGCCTCATGCAATTATGGACTCCACCAAATCTAGCATTTGTGATTGGTTGGTTGTCTAGCACTCAGATTGGTGGTGTGAGTGTTTCACCTGCCAGGGGTGGAGCCAAGATATGCTGTGTCCACTGGAAGAAGATGTGTCTTTCTCTATTTCTGGTTGACCCCTTGCAATTTGCAACTGCCATGAACTGCAGCCCCGCCATGCCACCCTGCCTTGGAGCCAACTGAATATGGACTGAAACCTCCAAAATTGTAAGAAATAAACCTTTCCCTCTTTCACTTTGGGTGTCAGGTATTTTGTCTCATAAAAAATGGGAAAAGATTAACTCAGACAAGGATATTTCTGGGTGAGTCTGTGAGGATGTTTTCTAGGGAGGCCTGGCTGACAGTGAGCAAACAGAGAGGGCAACATGCCTTGAAAATAGGCGGCACTATCTAATAGTCCGGGAATATAGATAAAATTAAAGAGCAGAAGGGGTAAACTCACACATTCATCACAGTTCAACCTTCCTTTGCTGCTGAGTTTTCTGCTATTGATGTCACCAATAGACATCAGGCTCTATCTTCAACAGCCTTTGGACACAGACTTTGGATCAGCAGTTCTGTGGGAAGTTTCTTGTTCTTTAACTTCTACATGGCACTTCATTACTGGTCCCTATTGTTCTAAGGCTTCCAGCTTTTTGGACTGAGCAGCTCACCAGCCTGCAGACAGCCATCTGTGGGCTACCAAGTCTCTGATTATGTAAGCCAATCTAATAAATTCTCTCTTATAAATATATACACATTTTCCTCTTTCTGCGGAAAATCCCAGTGCAGCACTGTTCTCAAAAATCATAAATATCATGCAGCTGCAACATGTTATAACAGTTGGACATCTAGTTTTTAGGCTTTCAGAGTTATATAACTTTCTATAACTAATGCATTCACTTTTCTATTTTGAATATACATTGTCTGTCTAGTACTTGGCAGACATTGTGCTAGTTACCAGAGATAAAATAGAAAACTAATGCAGGCCTATTTATTACACTGATATAATTAATAAACTCTAGTGGAAGAAATCAAAGAATTACAAGATAAACAGACAAAAATTATTGTAAATATTATAAAGGAAATAGGCCAGATGCTATGAAGGTATAATCAGAAAATTGACTAAATTAAAAATTCAGGGAAGGGTATGAGAATGGAACCTAGTGGTAGAGCACATGATTAGCCCTGGGTTCACATCGACACTCAAATGAAAAAAAAACCAAGCAAGCAAGAAAGAAAGAGAGAGAGAGAAGGAGATCAGAGAGGAGGTTCATCTATGAGTAAATTCAGTGAGGAAAGGAAAATAATTTTCAGAAAAGAATATGGTTTACAAATATTCATGGAAAGATAGTTTATGTGTCCTTTGGGGAGGAAAATAGGTCAATATTTCTGTATTTATCAAGGAGAAGAGTGATCCATAATGAACCTGAAAGAATCGAAAGGGCTAGCTTATGCATGGCCCTGTAGGCAACAGATAAGGGTTTTAGACTTTGTCTTTAGAGCAATGAAAGTATTTAAAGAACTCACAAGACTCACTGGATGCAGGATGAGAATGAACTACTAATGGCCTAGACTGGGTGCAGTACACCAGTTTTGGGCTATTGGACTCTACTTAATACATGACAATAGCCTGAGTGAAGCAGTGAGGGGGAACATGAAGGGAAATAAACAAATACGGGAAGGATTTAGAAAGGATTCTTGGCAAAAGCTAATCAGAAGGTAATCAACATGCTTCTTAATTCTCACCTCACATATCTGAACATACAATGAGATCCTTTGTGGAAGTAGACCTGGTTTTAGGAAAGGTACATCTCCAATGATATCTTCTTAGATTGAAGTACTTTTAAAATATCTGAGAAAAGGTCAGATAGGAGATACAACGTGGAACTCAGATGATAGTTTTGGATTAGAGATATAATTTGTGAGTTACCTTCAGGTAGTGATGGCACTGGATGGTATCATCAGGGAAAATGTACAGTCAGAAGAGGAGAATTTTCATGCTTTAGACTTCTCTTGTCATCTTTATTGTTTAGGTAAGGAAAAATGAGGAATCAACAGAGGAGACTTGAAGCAGCCAGAGTGAAAGGAAGAAATTCAGATTAAGTACTATGTGGTAGGATCACAGGAAGGAAAAACTCCCAGGAGACTGTGATCAACAATGCTGATTTCTATGGAAAGCATGAAAAAGAATGAAACTGAAAATATTCTTTGGATTTACTGCTAGGGAGAATACTTGTGACCCAAATGAGGGGCAGTGTTGATAGCATAATGAAGACAAGAACCCCAATAGGAAAAATATCTCTAGAAAATAGAAGATGGCAAACTGCATGGATAGAAAATTCTTTGAGGAGTTTGTTTAGTAAAAATGAAAGGTGTAGAGCTGTGACTTACGTTATCCTTACATAATTACTGATACACAATTCTTGATTTAAATCCAGTATGCATAGCCTTTTGTAAAGATTTCAAGTTTTTAGTGTTAATTTGGAGAAGTCTAATACCATTCTATTTTTGATATTTTGCATTTGACTTTTATTTTCTCTTGTTTCTAGTATCATACATGTCTTTTCTATTTTTTACTTTTATACAATTTTAAGGTAATGCATCTTTATTCTCAGGGTATTAAGTGTGCTCTATGATTTTAGGGTTTTTTTTGCTACTGAGTTTGCCCTTATAATTTATTTTACTATCTGTAGGGTACTTCTAGAATATTTATTTTAGACTTTTTGATTTGGGAGAATATATCAATTAAATAAAAAGCTAGGTAAGTAACATCTAAAGTAGGTGGGGATAATTTTTAAACTGCTGTGCAAGAATGTGAGTAATAACATATGCTGAAATTTATGATACAGATTAGAAGATTTTAACTGTGCTTTAAAATCATGAAGATGCAGTTGAAAAAAGTATAGCAGCTGCTCCACAAATTTTCATTTAATAAGTTTCTAAAACACTATGGTAAATTCTGTATTTTTAAAATCTGATCAATATTCTGATGAATAGCCAGGTTTGGGAGACTTGATTGATCATTTTTTAATGTAAGTATATAGAAGAAGGACAAAGGAATTTATTACTACTTGTTTAAGATGGCATTATTTGTTCACAGTTCTTCCTTTCTTCTCTGCCCTTCTTCTAGCTGTTTTGTTGGGAGATTGTACTTCCCTACCCTAGTCTTTTGGGAGTGCCAGGTGAAACTCATCAACCCAACCAATACCCATAAGCAGAAGTGATAATGCACTAATTGTTGACAGGAGACTTTGAGATCTATTGAAAGAGTGCACTAGCTCTTGAGCTTCTTTTCTCTGCCATGAGAAAATGGCAGAGAAGTCAAACTCAGTTAGAGCCAGCTGACTGGCAGCCAACCCACAATCAACTTGAAGATCCATGATTGAGATAACTTATGGGAGTTAGGATTGGCTTTGAAAAATTCTGTAGATAAGACCAATCCAAATGCTTTGCCCAGACATGAAAGTAAAACAAAAATAGACTTATTTTCTTTTGTTCTACTCTCGTATGAGTTTCAGGGAGTAAGAGATGAGGATAACAATCTCCTGGGATTTTGACAGTATTAACTCCAGAAAACAATTACTAAAATGAAGGTTTAGATATTGAGCACCAATATATTCTGCATATTCACAATAGTTATACAAATTTTCATTTAAGAAAACACTTGAAAAAGTAGAAATAGATTTATTATTTCCTTAAGCATCTCCATAAACATTAGCATTAAAATATACATGCAATTTTAATCATACAAGTTCATCCCTTGGTTCTACAACTTCACTCAAGCTCTTACTTACACAGTGATGGGGGAAAATGTCATTCAAAGAAGATTCTAGAAATTATCTGGGTTAAAGCTTTTAAGATTACAATACCACATTCAAATGTCAGTTCAAATAAGTTCTACATGACTATAAATAATTTTTCATTTATGATAGTGTTTTGGTTTAGATTCAAAATGTCCCCAGTGGCCTCCTGTGGGGGCTTTGGAAGGTGACTGAACTGTGGCAATAATGTTAATCCATAGATGAATTCAGAGCTAACAGTGCTGTTAGGAGGAGGTGCTCACTGGAGATGGGTTATGGGAAACTGAAAGGGTCTGTCTTTCTCCCTGGCTCCTCCCTTTTCTCTCTGCTTCCTGCCTGCCATAACCTGAGCAGCTTTCCTCTATGGCAGGCCCTCTCACCATTCTGTTTCTGTGTCGGAGCCTGCCAACCATGGACTGAAACTTCTGGCACTGAAACTTCTGACCACAATAAACCTCTTCTCCTTTAAGTGGGTGATGAATGGTGTGTGTTTGTAGTGAGAAAGTGACTAAGACAGATAATACTACCCTCATGTCAAATTTGTTTCAAAATGTATATCGTTTGTTACTTATTATTATTTTATTCTCCAGCTTCAACTCTATCTCTGTCTTCACCCACATTGCCTATTTAAATTGGTTTTTCAGTGCTTTTGTGCTTATTATTTTGTGTTTATTATTGTCTATAATAGAGAAATTGTTGGATTGCAAATGTGAATGGATTTCTTGAAATTTCTGGAAAATTTCATACAGGCACTAACCTATTCTTTCGCCCTCATGGCTGGGAAATGATTTACTAGCCTATTACTTAAAGGTTATAGGTAAAGACATAATAATGAGTATTAGCAGCCACAGTTTGAAATCATTTGGTATTTTATTTGTAGCTCTTAACTAACGACTTGATTAAGAGATAGTACATCATCACAAATTAGATTATGTGCAAAGCTAGGTGTTATATAAGAGAAGGAAGCATTATCTTAACATTCAAGTTTGTTTTTGATAATGAATGTGGAAGACTGTCCTATGCTAAAGGGACTAGTAAACTATACCTTTTGCTGTCCATTGCCATTTTACTAAATTATCTTTAAAATAAAGTAATTGTACCTTAAAACCCATTGCCATAAGAGTTGAACATAAGAAAAATGACAAAATAATCCATGCACTGTGTATTTGATTTTAAAATGGCAAAAATTCTTCCAAATTTTGTTCTTCACCTTTGAAATGCCTTTGTTAAGGAAGATGAGAATTTACTGAGTTGAAGCATTTTGATTGAGTCTGATACATAGGCAGAATCACTGACTGTAGGTACTTTTACTTATATTTTTACCTGACATAATAATTAATCATTACAACATGCAGAAGTATGTATGTTTACAAAGCAAAATATTTCTTTTAAATATTTGAAAAAAAGAATACTGTGGTTAAAGGAGCTGACCCATGTAGATTTGGAGTAACTGCAAAAAAGAATGTCTCTTTTAGCAGTAAATCCCCATATTGCTATTAGGATAACTAATGTTCTGTGACAAAATGAGGTTCCACAGCGTTGTCATGGAAACTCCAAATCACAGTCCCAAGTCTCAGCGAACTTCCTCTTATGTTTGTTGATTCTGTTTAGGTCAAAAATGTGCTCTCAAACTTCTTGTGTTCAGAGATGGGGTTTTGACAGTGACCAGATTATGGAGACACTGTATTTATCAGTAGGTAGATTCATTGATGAGTTTATAGCTGAATTTGCAGTTTGCTAACAGTAAAGTTGATTAGTGGAACCCGGCTGAAAGAGCTAGGGGAATGAGCTGGATGTATTCTCATCTCCAACTCCTCTTCCTCGCTCTCTGCTTCTTGATCTGCATGGGCTGAGCAGTTTGCTTCCGCATTCTCTTCCACTGTGTCCTTTCTGCTGTGGGAGCCAGCTCACCATAGGCTCAGTGCTCTCAAACCATGGCTTTTTTGAAATAAATCTCTCTTCCTTTACATTGCCAGTGTCAGGTATTTTGGCTCACTGACAGGACAATGACTAAAACATTTATAGTTTTCATGTAAATTAAGCCAAAAATTCAAATGTCCTCATCCCAATGTCTCATTCTCCTGGGCAGCAACTCCCCAGGCCATTTATTCAAAGGGTGGAACTTGAATAGCAGCCTGAACCATCTTTTAAAGAAAATCAGCTTGGGAAAGACACTTGACTTACAGCAGCTTTGTGTGCCTGAGACTACACTTCTGCTATATGTCTATACAAAATAAGGGCAGTGTTAAAGAGTATGTTATATGATGT
This sequence comes from Dolichotis patagonum, assembly GCA_004027295.1. Lineage (NCBI taxonomy): Eukaryota > Metazoa > Chordata > Mammalia > Rodentia > Caviidae > Dolichotis > Dolichotis patagonum. Next base: position 103,167 of record PVJX010002944.1, read on the forward strand.
AACCAATGAGGCAGTTAATTTGGGTTTGTTTCCACAGAGTAAGTCACTTGATATTTCTGTCCTTTTAATGGCAGATTAGTTTTGATCACAGCAGATTATTATATTCTTTCTGAGTCATTAAAAACTATTACTGGCATGTACCAAACTGTTTTGAAGCACTTCCATTATACTTGAAAGATATAATTTGTAGAAAAAAAGAAAAATAATGAAACTTGTCAAATAACTTTATCTTTCATGTTAAAAAGAGGAAGCAAAGCTTCAGTGTTGAATTATTATAAGATCAGGAAATCAGGGGAAAATTGTTATGCAAGAAAGAAAATGTTATTTCAATATTTACAGAGGGAACTGTGGTAGAGTTTACTAATGTGGTAGAGTTTTCATATCTCATCTGCCAATCTTTCCTGAGAACACTGGGTTAATCTGCCTTCCAAATCCTTTACTGGTATACAGAGTCCTATGTGAGTTCAAGAAAATAAATTGTGAGTGAAATTAATGCATCTTGTTTCTGGCTGAGGTTCTGAAGGACAAGAATGCCCCCATCCCAATGTCTCATCCCTTGGCAGAGGCTTCCAAGGCCATTTACTGAAAGTATAGTACTGGAGTAACAGCTTGAGTCATCTGTTAGAAAAAGGCAGCTTGGAAGGAAGTCCAAAGATGGAGGACCAGTAGGTAGCAGGAGCGGGACCCTGTCTGAGAGAGACAGCTCAAAGGCCAGAATCGAACACCCTGGAGAGACCCAAACAGAGAGATGTACTCTCACAACCCAGGAAGAAACTAAAGTGCAAAAAAACCACTCGAATATGAGGTCCTGGGGCTACCCAGGATCTTAGAGAAGCTAAGATCAGCGAGCACAGCGCCCTCCTCGAACCACCTGAATTCCTGCTGGAGACCTAACCAAGAGATCCGTGCCGAAACGACTGGCTTGAGCTGCCGGAGTGTGGAGCTGAACAGCTCTGTGTGTGGCTCAACCAGACCCGGCCCTGCATGCGACCCACCCAGAGGCACCGTGAATTTGCACCGCAGCAGCGCTGAAGTCAGAGGTCGGGGAGCCCAGCAGTTCTCGGGGACCGGCATCAACACGCTGTGAGTGATAAGACCCTCCCACGGGAAAGGGGCAACCAACTGGATAACATGTTGGATTTGGGCAGGAGAGCCCTAACTCCATAAGGAAGTGGCTTCAGTTGGTTGCTCCCCTCGCTGAGCAGATTGGTGGAGTCTGGTTGGACTGGGCCGCACACCTGGCCAGGACCCAGTGAGTCGCTACAAATTAATTCCCTGAGAACGACACACACTGACACAGTGAAGTCCTGCAAAGGTTGACTGGCCCGGAGGGGAAGAGCCAGCGCACACTGCCATGAGTGAATTCTAATCTCTGATAGCCTATTAAAGTGGGCAAAGCTCCTAGCCTGCGCCCTCTAGAGGAGCCTTAAACAACAAGAAAAGGGTCTGGGAATTACACTGTACACTTGTATGGAAGGAACCAAAAACATGATGAAAGGGAGAAATAAGAAAAAAACCCCAGCCCCCAACCCTGAGAACATTGATCCAGGAGAGGTAAATACAAAAGAGATTGAGGGCAGCAAAAATGCAACATCAAACACAGCGTTAGTGGACAAAAAGAGATATCTTCAGGACCTCGTAAGCAGGACCAAAACTGCAATATTAATTCAAATTAAACAAGAGATAAGTAGATTAATAAAAGAAAGGCTGTGCACCTCTCAAGAAGACACAGACAGAAGAATGGAGGAACACAAAAGGAGAGAAAAATTTAATGAAGAATACAGAAAAAACCTAAAATCATGAAGCAGATTCAAAGAGATTATCAGGAAACTGAAGACTCTATAGAAAGCTGGCAAAACTGCTTGAAAGAAACCAAAGATAGACTATCAAAAATTGAACACAGGCTTGCAATGTGTGATCATGAAAGGGAAGATCTCTTAAAAATAACAAGGGAGCAGGCAGTAAAGATACAAAGACTGGAAGATGACAAGAGGATCTATAAGTTAAGAATAAAGCATGTGAATGAAGAAGCACGAGTCAAAACAGAGGAATTACAAAGGCTATTCACAGCAATTATTAAGGAAAATTTCCCAAGCATAGAAAAAATAAATGATATGCAGATGTATGAAGCATACAGAACTCCAGCCACCTACAACCAAAACAGAGCTACACCCAGACATATAATAATCAAGATCCCAGAAATTCAATATAAGAACAGAATATTAAAAGCCATCAGAGAAAAGAAACAGATCACCTCTAAATGAAAACCTATCAAAATCACGGCAGACTTCCCCACATAGACCTTCAGGTCAAGAAGAGCTTGGAGTGAAGTAATTCAAGCCCTGAAGGAGAACAACCTCCAGCCCAGATTGATGTATTCTGAAAAACTCTCTCTAGAAATTAATGGAGAAATAAGATGCTTCCATGACAAAGAGGAACTTGGAGAATTTGTGACCATCAATCCAACCCTACAAAAAATACTGAAGGACATTCTAGAGAGAGAGAACAAGAATACGAGCATTTCAGGAACAGAGGCAGAGAGGCCTCAGTGAATGGGGCAGATAGTGGAATGGAACAGAAAAATAGACAACCAATGGTGGAAAAACAGACTAGTAGAAATAAGGCAGAGAAGATTGGCTGTAATCTCTAGTATAGATGGCCTTGAAATATTAACAGAGAGAAACACAGGCAGAGAAGATCAGGAGATAGAGTACATTGAGATGCTCTATATAGGGAGGCAGTGGGACCCAAAAAAAGCAGTGCACCCCATTGGAGGAATTGTCTAAAAAAGGGAGGCAGAGGATATTGTTAACTGGGTAACAAGATTTAAAATTTACATTATTCTCACCACTCTGTTTGGATGGATTACGTGCTGATCCAGTTTGTCTACTTACACTAGACTTGAGGACATGGTCAGCTATCCCAAAAATAAGAGGACATATTATGGTAATCATCCCTAATTTTCCTATCAACTTAATCTGAAGCTCTTTATAACTTATACTGTCTTATTATGACTGATCTTATTTGAATCTGGTTTGTTAGATTACTACTTTTTATTGACTGATTTTATTTAAATCTGTTATGATTGATAGCATCAAGTCTAAGTATAGGCAACTACACTGAAGATGACAAGATTCACTAAGATACCCACTCTGGTTTGATTATTACTTGCTTTTGAAGTCTTATAATTCCTCCAATGCTTTGTTTTTATTAATGTTGTTATACACTGCTGAGACACCATGGTAACCATTGTAGATCACCTTGTATTGCGGTTTTATGTGACTTTTTTGCCTCATGCTTTTCTAGGAATTGTTTTGTTTTATCTTGATTTGTTTTGTTTTTCCCTCTAATACAGAAATGATAGATACACATGTAGAGACTCATGCATGTGTAGAGCTTATAAACAGTTTACGAGAACCAACTATATAACACAAGTTGAAATGAACAACTACTTTGAAGAAAAAGAGACACTACAGTACCCAGTGCTGATTCCATAATGTCAGGATGTGAAATCCAGCAAAACTATCACTTTTTGTTCAAAGTGATTTTAGCTTGCTTTGTCTTGTTTAAGTTCAACACACATGAAGGTATTGACAGCTATTTTGAGGAGAATGAGAGACACTATGACAGCCATTCTTGGCTTCCATAATGTCTGGTCTTGAAGACCTGAAATGCCCTCCTCATCCTTCCATACTATGTTGTTTCATGTGAATTCCCTGTATGTGACAATATGGACAACTATTTGGAAGAAAATAAGAGTCAATATGATACAGAGTGAATATTCTCTGATTGTCTAGTTTTGAAATTTATGACTCTTACG
>PVJX010002944.1:107086-117992 GCA_004027295.1 Dolichotis patagonum
TGTGTTTAATTTTACCCTTTTGATATAATTGCATGTATATTTGAGTGTGTAAGATGGATGACCATATTGCTGTTTTTGTCAGATCGTGGAGCAGAACTGTTAACAGTCTCACTGTTTGAATGTCTACTTTACATGTTTTAACTTTGTAATTTGAACAACTATTTCCAAGAAGTCAGTATGTAATTTGTCAAGTAATAATTTCTTAGGTTTTTTTGTTGCTGTTCTTTTCCTTTTTTCCTTGGAATTCTGTATTGTTGCTACCCTTTATTCTGTTTTGTTCTGTTTTTTTCTCTTTAAATAAAATTTAAAAAAAAAGAAAAAAGAAAAAGGCAGCTTGGGAAAGATACTTGACTTATACCAGCTTTTGTGTATGTAAGAGTAAACTTTGCTGTTTAAAACACTTTTGCTAGAATTAGTATTCACTTACTCTGACTAAAGTAGGTATACCTTACGTACAACCTCTGTATAAATTTAAATTTTATTAAAAAGAATCATACTTTGTTTAGATATCATTTTTAAAACTCCCTTTTGACTGTTCCTTTAATAAAAGTATTTAAGTATAACCGTTAGATGTTTCAAACATGTACTAAAAAGAAAATTATTTGAAAAATTAAAATCTAACAAAATACTACATAATTTACATGGACTTCCACTGGCAAATCAGATCTTAAAATTAAATCATTAACATTTTTGTGTAATAGAATAGTAATTCAGTCAATTAATTGAAGTTGTGTATATAAGATACTGAGCAACTTGTTTGGCTATGTGAATGTTAATTGGCAGCTTACTCTGTTGATTGATATAATAGTTGTTTTGGTCTTCTATGTACGTGATCCCAGTTGAAATTATTGTCCATAAAGATGATGCATGGCCCCATATTCCAAGGTGGGCAGTCTTGGATGAACTAGGCTTGGATGAATGGGGACATCTGAAAGTATCGTAGGATGGCAGTGTTCTGCTCAGTATTGTACACATATGCGTGTGTGCATACATACATGCGTGTGTTCCCAAAAGTTTCTTCTATAATTAAAAAGCATCTAGTTCTATCACACATGCTTGTCTCAGATTCATCTGAGTAATTCAGGGTAATTAAGTCCTTATTTAGTGTTATCTTTTGAATATGTGATAGAAATGTCTGTTCCAGAGACTTCATATCCCTGTGATTTACAGCATTCATATGATTGCTTCCTCAATTGCCACCTGTCTTTTTAAGCTTCCATATCTTCCTCTTAACCAATTCTTTTGTAATTGCATGAAGTTCTCTAATTCTCAAATACCTTCATCTCCCATACTGCTATGCTCAGAAAAATTTTGTTTTGCATTTCCTTTTTTAGATTGTCTTCCAGTTTCAATATTAAACTGTGAGTTTTACAAAATGAATTTCTCTTCTTAAAGTTTTTTTTACATACAATCAGTATCAGTTGCTTGAAATATTGGAAATATTTATATTTAAAATCAGAAGAGCTTTATTCTTTTTTTGCAGGAACGGGGGATTTGTTACATACTATTTCATTATGGCCATTGTTTTATGAAGGTATTCGTTTTTTCTCTTGTCAGTATTAGTAAAAGACATTTTCTCCTAAAAGTGAGCATTGTTTCTTTTGTCAATATTATTTAAATTTTTTTCTGCTAAAAATTCAAAATTATTAAGATAATTCTGTACATGTAGAATTTTAAAGTACTGTTTGTATCTGCAGATATGCCTAGTTTTCTGTTGCTAGTATTACTATTTGTCTTTTTAAGTTAGTGAGCCCTTCTGGCTGATTGTTTATTTTATTAGGGTATTTGTTTTAAATGTTCGCTTTTGCTGATCATGGGTATTGTTTTCTATCTCATTAATATAGTATCTTCTAAAGTTTACTATTTTCTTATCTCCTCTTTTTCTAGTGTGTGATATTGTTCTACGTGACTATTAACAGCAGTTTTATACTTAAAGTAATTCATCCACTTTGGGTGGAGTTAAAAGTATTATTTCTAATTTTAAATTCTGAATATTTAATGTTAAGGGAACACTGCTCATTATCATAGATCTTTTTAAAAAGCAAAATATTCCATATTTTAAGTCTTCTAAAAATATTACATTTTGATCTTTTGCATATTTGAAATTATTATGCTTAATAATTTGGATACATCTAAGGTGATGTTTTTCATACTGAAATCCAGTTGTCTGAATTTTGTATAAAATACACATTTCCTGTTTTTGTATATTTCTAACCTCATTTGTAAGCAGTTGGGAAGGAAACTTAACTTTGAGTTTCCCCTAGTCAATTTTGTTCTACAGGGTCCTAACAGTGCATCAGCAGGGTTTGTCATATCTCTTTACTCTCTACTTATATGTCTTCAATGTCCTCTTCTTTAATTTCTGGATGTTGAGGAAATGTGTTTATCTCAAGGGACATTCACTTTTAAAATTTATGTGTTCTTCAAATTCTAAAGAAGAAGCTTAAGAATATGAATTTTATTCATAAGACATCTATTTGAATGCTAATTTTACCATTAATTAGCTAAGTGACCTTGGGTCCATTTCTTTGCTGAGTTGATCCTCAAGTTCCTCATCTCTACAAGAAAAAAATTCTATTCAGAAGGAGTTCTAAAACCTAATTGAGACAGTGTGTGTGATGTGTATCCACTAGTTTAGATGAAGATTATGATTCTTGTCTTCGTAAAGTATATAAAACATCACATAATTCACATAAAGGACTCTGGAGACAAATGAATATATGTTTAGATACAGACCTCATCACTTATACTCTAATATTTTCATATATAAATGAGTATCATAGGATAGCCCTGTAAAATTTCTGAAGGTGTTAAATAAAATATCATGTAAAAATATTTAGTAGATTCTTCCAATACACTTGTAGAAAAAAGCTGCTGCTATTATTGTTGTTATTGTTGCTGCTGTTGTTGTTTTTGGCTCAGAAAATGGGGAAACCACTGGATATAGACCTGTAGATGTGACTGCAAGAAGAAAGACTGAAAAAAAAAGCATGGAATAGCAGGTCAGAGACTGTGCTATTTACTCTGCCTGGCAGCTCTGGTTCATTTTTCCTGTTATAGTTCAGATCTAAAACATTCCCCAAATGTCTCTTGGATGTAGAGATGGGGTTTCGGTAATGTGATTAGTCCATGGGAATGTTGTACTCATTGATAGATTCATTCATTGATAAATTCATGACCAAATGTGCTGGTTGGCAGAAGGATTTGGTTGGAGGTAAGTTCTAATAAGGTATATTCTTACCCTTGGCTTCTTTCTTCTCTCTCTTCTTGTACCATGGTTTGAGCAGTTTTCCTCTACCTTAGAAATGCCATTTCTGTTTTAGAGCCAATCAAGCATGAATTGAATCCTCTGAAAACTACCCTCAGCCAAAATATTTCTCTACATTAATTTGCAGGTTTTAGATATCTTGTTCCAGCAATGGAAAAGTGACTAATACTTAGTATTGGTGCCAGAGAAGTCTTAGAGGTGGATTAAATGTATTTTACGTGGTGGTATGGACATGAGCCTTTTGGGGATGAGGGGAAAAATGCTATGGTTTAGCTCTAAAGTGTCTCAAAGAGTCTCATGTATTCCAAGGTAGGGCTTTTGGAATGTGAATGGATCGCAGGGATACAATACTCCTCAGTTGACTAATTCATTGATGTGCTCATGGCTCAATGTGCCATTAGGAGCTGGGGCACAAGTGACGGTGGGTCACTTGAGATGTGATGTAGAAAGGTATATTGATATTTGTGGCTTCTCTTTCTTTCTCTGCTTCCTGATTGACATGAGTTGAGCAGCTTTCCTCTGTCAAGTTGTTCTACCGTATCATTTCTGCATTGGAGCCAACTAGACACAGACTGACTCTTCTGAAAACCACGAGCCAAAACCTTCCCTCCTTTAATTAATAGGTATTGGGTACTTGGAAAGTGATTAATATTACTCTATACCTAATGTATCAGTTAGTCACAAAGCACACATTAAGGAAACAAATCCAAAAGGTCCTCATTCCGGACTCTGCATAACGTGTGATATCAAAGGTATAGAGAGTTTAAACAAATTTGTTATAAGCACTTTCTAATCCCAGGGAAACAATACTGAATGCCCACAAATTGCAGGAGGAAAGGTTTATTCTGGCTTAGAGTGTTATATAGAGGCTTCAGTTTCTAGTCCACAGCCTCCAAGAGGGAACAAAAGGGCAGAAGCGCAGAGCAGACATGAGACATGAGCTACTTGTGGAGCTGTGGATGGGAGAGAGACAGAGAGAAAGAGAAAGAGAGAGAGAGAGAGAGAGAGAGAGAGAGAGAGAGAGAGAGAGAAGGAGAAGCAGAGGGAGATAAACCCTTCCAGACCAACCACCCAGTGACCAGCCTCTTCCAATCAGACTCCCATCTCCTAATAACAAGTCCCCTATAATCCCTAAGAATCTAATCACCTTCTGAAAGCTCTGCCAATGAGCACATGAAGTTCTTCTGGTACATCTAGATATAAAACATAAAAATATATAAAGATATAATTGAAATGAAAAATACTTACTAAAACACATTTAAGGAGAGGAGGCAGGGATCCCTTGAAAGCAACAAAATATTGACATTTTGGAAAAGATATAAAGAATGAATAACTATATCTATCTTCACTTTATTCTTTCAAACATAAATAATTTATTTCTTCCTTTCAGTTTACTTCACTGATATTAATGGTCAGCCATGAAATGCAATACTGGGACCTGTGCATTGGGCCTTCATGGTCAGAAATGTACCTTGAATAGTATTGTTAGGATCTTTGGTAGAAATAGCAACAGATTAAAGAGAAGTGAAAGTCTGTTCTCTATTTCAAGTAATATTCACTATGACCCATCTTCTGGAGTTTTTTATCTTTGCATGAAATTTTTTCCACATTAGCTAGTCATAAAGTTAATACTAATTCATCTCTTTTTATTTTCCTGGTACAGATTTCCTAAACTTGAAGACTAGATATTAGGTGTAGTGAACATTTATTGAAATCCTAAAACAACTTACATATAAAACAGTATATACTCGGCTGCACATTGGACATTCTCCAAAATTAGCCATATATTAGCTGACTAAATGTATTTAAGTAAGTGTACAGGAATTGAAATCATTCCATGCATAATATCTGACCATAGTACAACAAAACTGGAAATCAACTACAAAGGAAATCACAAAAACTACATTAACAGTTGGAAATTAAATGACACCCTTCTGAACAACCAGTGTGTCACAGGGGAAATTAAAGACAAAGTTAAGCAGTACTTACAATTAAATGATAATGCTGATACAATTTACTGAAAATTGTGAGATGTAATAAAAACAATTCTAAGAGAAAAATTTATACATACACGTCAGGAAAATAGAAGGAGCTCAAATAAACAAACGAATGTTGAATCTCAAATTTCTAGAAAGAACAAATCAAACCCAAAGCTCATTCAAGAGAGGAAATTATAAAGATAAGAGCAATTGAGACTAAGAAATCATTGAGTTGAAAACTGATTATTTGAAAGAATAAGTGAAATTGTTAAAGCATTATCCAACCTCATCAAAAAGAGGAAAGGAAAAACCCCCACAAAATTAAGCAACTAGAAATGAAAAGGAAGAAATTACAAGGGGCCCCACAGAAATCCAGGAGATAATCAATACCTACTATGAGAACCTATATTCAAATAAGATGAAAAACACAGAAGAAATTGGCAGATTCTCAGAAACAATCAAATTTCAAATACTAAATCAAGAAGATATAAAAATTCTAAATAACCTGGTATCAGCCAATGAAATTGAAAATGCCATAAAAATTTACCAACAAAGAAAAGCCCTGACAGATTTACTGTTGAATTCTACAAGAAATATAAAGAAGAATTAATGCCCTTTAAAGAAATCAGAAAGGAAGTAGTACTTCCAAAATCATTCCTGGAAACAAGTATTATTCTGATTCCAAAACCAGAGAAGAACACAACCAGAAAGGAAAACTACAATCCAATCTCCCTAATGAACATGGACACAAAAATCCTTAACAAGATACTGGCAAACAATGCAGCAAATCATCAAGAATATCATACATCATGACCAAGTAGGATTCATTCCTGGGATGCAGGGATGGTCCAAAATATGCAAATCAATAACTTGCCAAAATATAGAAAACATTCCTAAAATTAATTTGGAACCAAAAGAGACCTAGAATAGCAAAAGCAATTCTGGGCAACAAAGGCAAGTAAGGGGGTATTATAATAGCAGATCTGAAATTATACTACAAAGCAACTGTGATAAAATCAGCATAGTATTGGCAAAACAGAAACAAAAACAAACAAACAAAATACCAAGCCTGAGGATCAGTGGAAGAGAATAGAAGATACAGGGCCACCTTATCTTTAACAAACGAGTCAAATATGTTCACTGGAAGAAGGATAGCTTCTTTAATAAATGGTGCTAGAAAAAATGGCTCTACACCTATCAAAGACTGAAACTAAACCCGTGTCTATCACCATGCACTAAGCTAAAGACAAAATGGATCAAAGATCTACATATCAAAATAGAAAAACTAAATCTACTGGAAGAGAAAATAGGTAGAAATATCAAAGGCATAGGTGCAGGCAGAGACTTCATGAACAGAACTCAGACTGCAAGGGAAATATACATAGAATCACCAAATAATATTTCATCTTATTAAAAATGTTTGCACAACAAAAAAAATCACCACCAGAGTAAAAAGGCTACCCATAAAAGGGGGAAAAGTTATAGACAACTGCTCCTCAGACAAAAGACTTCTATCTATAACATATAAAGAATTGAAAAAAACAGACTCCCAAAATTCAAAGACCCAGTCCAAAACTGGGCATCTGAAAGGAATACACACTTGTCAGATGAAACAAATAGCAAATAAATAAATGAAAAAGATGTTCAGTATCATTGGTTATTCAAGAAATACAAATTGAAACAACACTGAGTTTCCATCTCACCCCCAAAAGAATGGTTATCGTCAAGAAATCAAGCAATAACAAATGCTGGTGAGGCTGCTGGGAAAAGGAAGCCTTCTCCACTGCTGATGGGAGTGTAGACTGGTGCAACCACTGTGAAATCAATGTGGAAATTCGTCAAAAAAAAACAAAACTAGGATTAGAGACCCTATTCAACTCAGCCATCTCCCTTCTGGGTATTTTCTCAGAAGAACTAAAAACATCATACCACAGTGATGTATGTGCACCCATGTTTATAGCAGCACAATTGGTAATACCTAAATCTTGGAAACAATCCAAATGCCCATCAAATGAGGAATGAATAAAAATATGTGTTTTTAAATATATCGATATATATATGTATGAGTTCTATTCAGCCATAATGAAAGATAAACTGGAGACTTTTATACATAAATGATTGCAATTCAAGACCATACTCATACTCAAAATAAATTAGAACTATGTGTATAAATATTGTATGGTCTCACTAGTGTGAGAAACTGAATGAATAATAGATATTATGATTTGGTAAGAAACTGTTAAAAAAAACTGTGATGGTCAAAAATGTAAAAGAAGAAAGAGTAAAAGAAAAAAATTATTTATACACATGATAGTTAAGACAGCCATATAGCTAGTTTCTCTTAGTTCATGGAAAGAAAAATTGATGCTAATATTGTTTGGGCAAGATATCATTCCTATACCTCGTGTAATGAATAACTACTAGGAAGGCAACAATATGCAATATATTAATTATTGTAACTCTCCTACTAACCTGTTTTGAAACTCTGTTTTAGCTTATTGTTCTTTTTTATCTCTTTAAAACAAAAACAAAATCAAGGAAAAAAAATATGTGGAACCCAATGACAGGCCCTGGCACCAGTGTTGCTCCTTGATGCCATTTTGTATGATTTCTTAGCTGCTACCATATAACAAGTGACTCGTAAACTTAGAGACTTAAAACAAAATTTATCGAGTTACAGTTCTGAAAGTTGACAAGTAGACACAATTTAGCTGAAGGGCAATCTCTTGGTCTTATTTGGACTCACTAAAGTGTCTAAAATTCAGCAGGCATTTATTGTTCTCATTCATTTGTCTGGCATGTGACTGCCTTATGGCTCATCCCTGAAATACCACTGAATGGACACCTCAGTTCTATTCCATGTGGAATTTCATCTTCAGCAGACGGTTACATCGTGGTCTTGGGGGTCTAAGCACAGCAATAGAACAAGCTCTACTGTACAGGTTTTAAAAGACTCTCGTTATGTCTTGATTAATAACGTGCCAATAGTTGAAACGAGCTACTTGACCGGCTCAGTGCCAAAGAGTAGACGCTTAGATTTTCTTGATGGTAGACTCTGTAATTTCATGTGAAAATAGTTTTTAGATGTAAAGAGGAAAAATATTTGGCTCCTTTTATATTTTTTCATAGGCAGCCCTTAGCTACACCGATTATAAATATTCATAGTCCCATGTAGTCCCACATATGGAAACTCATTTCCATCCAGGAAACTTAAAAGATTCTTCCAATTATGGTGCTAAACATGAAAGTCTATAATTGTGATCTTGTCATTTTGGGCATATGCAAATGTGATATCTTGGATGCGGTTTCTATTGATCCAGGGACCAATTATGTAAAAATATTAGTTATTTGCTCCTACTCAACTAACATATTGCAATAATACAAGCACAATATAATTTCAATAAAAATTTTTTATTCAAAATGGGAAAATACAAGAAGCACATATCTTTTCCTGGTCCCTATCATTTCTGGGGAGACTGGTAATGAGGAAAATTTTATTAGCTTTTCTATATTTTTCTCAATTCTTGCAAATTAAACAGTTTTTTTAGTTTACCTTTGTATTCTCTCCAAGTCATCTCTTTGTTAGTTTCAGAATTTCATTAGATACTTTTTTCAATTTTCCAAGCTATGGTAGACAATGTTTTTGTCAATTATTTTGCAAATGCCTAACATTAATCCTCACTTTCCCAATGTACTATTAGCTATTTCCTCACCATGTTTCAGCCTTCACTGTTTCACTAATACTTTTCCAGTTTCCATCAGTAATTTTTTACAGTTTAGTCCCAGAGCCAATGAAATGTGATTTAGTTTAATATGTTTGGTAAAGAAACTTTCTAGGAAATATTCTGTACCAATGATCTTCTGTTGAATAATAAATGTCCTCAAAACGTAATGACTCAAAATGACAAACATTTATAGTAAATATTCTGTGGGCTAACAGTGGGGTCTCTGAGGTTATAGTAGAGTGTGAGCTGATGGGCTTTGTGTATCACTCATGAGGTTAGTGGAATACACTTCTGCATTCATCTGGATGGATCCTGGAGGCATAGCTTTGGGTACTATATAGTACATGACACCTTTCTCCCTAGTGCTGGTCCCCTGAACAGCTTCTAGGCTACCATGAACTACACATCTGGTCCAACATGCCTACTGGTCATGATGTTCCTGTAATCATGAACTCAATCCTCTGACACCAAAACTGTAAGTCCAATTAATCCTCTACCTATTTCAGTTTGGTGGTTAATCTGTTACCCTCAGCTAGATTCACTAGTGTATGTCTGATTAGTTGGTAGTTACTGGAATAACTGATCATACAGAGTGAGCTAGAGCTATGGGACATGCATCTGTCCTTGTTTATCAGGTCAGTCACAGTGATTGCTGGATTCTGAAAGGGGACAAGACAGGTTAATGCCAATGTAGAGATATTAAATTTCTATTTCCCTTATGTTTGCCATTGTTCCATGTATTAAAGAAAACAAGGTTGAGCCCTTATTTAATGAATAGAGAGGACTTTCAGTCACAAAACAAAAGAGTTTTCATTCAGATGGGATAAATTTGCAGTCATACTGCAACCTATTGTACCCTATTCTTTCTAATAAGTGGCTACTCTTCTTTGGCTCTGGTTCTTTAGTTGTCCCTGGTCTCTCTAAAGGGCCTTCCAGCTTTTTACAGAATGAATTTCTTCTATATATGTATCCAATGATAGTCTTGACTTCCGTCATTTTTTTTCTTTTTTTAATAAATTTTATTTAAAGAGAAAAAAACAAAGAAAACAGCCAAACAAAACAGAAAAAGGGTAGCAACAATACAGAATTCCAAAGGCAAAAAATAAAAGAACAACAACAAAACAAAAACAAAAACACTAAGAAATCCGCCACTTGATAAGTTACATACTGTCATCCTTGGAAATAGTTGTTCATGTTACAAAATCAAAGCATACAAAGTAGACATTCAAACAGTGAGACTGTTAACAGTTCTGCTCAACAATGCAACAAAAACAGTAATGTGGTCATCTATCTTACACACTTAAACATACATGCAGTCACATGCTTTAGAGCACTTTCCTTTCCCCTCTCTTTATATATATACATATATTTTTAATTTTATTTTAAGGGAGTAAAATTAAACACAACAAAACAGAACAGAACGGACATAAGAAAGCATAAATTTCTTTTCTTTTTTTTTTAATTTGAAAGAGAATAAAACAAAAGGGGGCAGTACAGAGCAGATCAGAACAGGACAACATAGGCAACACAGTACTTTACATTAAGGCAACTGGACATCAACAGTAGCTAATACCATATCTCTTACTCTGCTATAGTTGAGCATAGTTTCAAATACAATAATATCAAACATAACACAATAGTATAAAGCCATGCATAGAGTGAAAGAATTACGGGGCTTTCTGAACCGAATAACAGAAAATGATCAATGGGTACTATAATATCTCATTTTTGATTAAAAAAAATTTTGTTTAAACTATCACACATATTCAAATTCCAATAAGACACAATGTGATAGATAGAACCAACGGTAGTAGAACAAAAGAAGCATGGTAGGACTTCTAAGAAGGATGATATTAAATCAGCAATAGCTGTCATAATGTTTTGTTTTCTTCAAAACAGCTGTTCATATCATCACATATGATATAGTCAAACAA